>OZ012737.1:41347946-41407946 GCA_963859935.3 Lathyrus sativus | reverse complement strand
AAAAAGGGGAGAATGAAAAAAAACCTAAGAGGAGTGAGTGTCGTTTACCGTTATTTCTATTTCTTCATCTATTACTGTTGTTTCTTTTTCTTCATCGTTTACCGTTATTTCTTTTCCTTCATCTATTACTGTTGTTTCTTTTTCTTCATCTTTTATCCGTTATTTCTTTTTCTTCATCTATTACCGTTATTTCTTTTTCTTCATCTATTACTGTTACATTTATATATATAATTTTTAAATTGTTAGAGTTTATATATATATAAGATTAATTTTTGATCGAATTATGTCGATACGATGTTTGCACATTTGTGTGCATGACGCGTGACATTTGTGTTAGTTCGATCTGATTGCGATGATCGCATTTTTGTGTGAGCAATAATACTATTTTTTGCTTAATTTCTTTTTCTTTGCGATAAATTTTGTTTCGTCCGATTTAGATCTGGTTGCGATGAGCGCATTTCTGCGTTAGCAACATTGTTGGGTTATTTGGCACATTTAAAATTCATTATTGCTTTATTATTATTATTATTATTATTATTAGTATTATTATTATCATTATTTATTATTATTATCATTATTATTACCATTATTATTATTATTGTTATCATTAATTTATTAAAACTTGTTATAATATAAAAATCTGTTTTTTTAAAATAAATAACATTAACATCTTTTCCAAATTAATATGAAAACCTATTATTTTTAAGAAAAACTTTTTTTTTTAGATAAATTTAAAATAATAACTAAAATCTTTTTTTTAAAATAATAACTAGAACCGTTATTTATTTTATTTTATTATTGTTCAATTCAAATTTCATTATCATATTGTATCTGCTCCTCTCATGTAACCTCGCGAACTTAACAATCGCTCTTTAAATTCTGCCTTTAAATTTCTGCTTGCATGGTTTAAATTATGACATTATCTCTCTGTTTGCATGATTCAATTATCTCACGCGTTTACCATTATTTCTGTCACATTGCACACATCCGAAGGTTAGGTCTAACTGTTTGGCCGCCGCGCCAATAGTCCGTAAAACTTCACACATTCAATTTCAAATCCTCAAAACTACAAACTACAAACCCTAATTTTCACAAATGCCTCGCCGCAGGCCAAATTACAATTTTACCCCTAGCATTAGGTCAAAGAGCCGTCGCGCTCATTTTAGGGTTTCCCGCCGCGGAATCCCTAACCTAACCCTAATTCACTTAACAATTCAACGTAGAGATTTGGAGTTTCTACACTCCACGTAAGCGTGTCCTTAAGATGCGTTTATTCCCCTTGAGACCTTGACCACAGTCAAGAAGTCTCTAACCTCCCTTTTGAGGGGAACTACAGTTACTCTGATTCCATTCCCGTAAGGATATGTAGGCACAAGATGCGATGTCTTGCCGAGTAAACTTAGAATTAACCCCTAGGTCTTTTTTAATTTTCAATCCTTTGTATACACCCTAAAGCAAAATAATTAATGAAATAAATAAAAAAAATAAACAAAAGGTTCCCGTAGAGTACTACGGAAGTTTAGGGTGCTAATACCTTCCCTAAATTTAACCAACCCCCGAACCTTAGATCTCTCCCTTTTAGGTTTTTCCTTTCTTTAACCTTTCCTTCGGATAAATCAAATACCGGTTGTAAATGAATTAAGATTCAAGTTAATCAATAGCTTGACATCCAAATTTCACCGCAACAGAAAATGGCGACTTCACTGGGGAGTCCTAACTTTTGAGGGTTATCCCCATTTTGTTTATTTTTCATTATATATTTGTTTCATTAATATTTTTGCTCATTTGTATATATATTGTTCAGGGGTACCTTGCTTGGGAATTACTGTGTTGTGAGATAAGTCCTACACCCGGACTTGAGTGACATTATTATAGGATGGCGATATATTCGACGAGGCTTATAGGGAGTGAGTCCCGACTAAGCTAAATCGAGAATCACCGCTCAGTTGAGACCCTTTTGAAAATGGTTCAGTTGATCGAGTGTAGTCATGAAAACTTTTACCATTATCGATTGGAGTCTGTGATACTGGGAACCGTAGTACCTTTACACCATCTTGGCCTTATCTAGGACGTAGTGTGGGAACTATGTGGGAGTAGTCCTACAATGGTTGCTACGCGATACTACACTCGAACGAGGTTCTCTTGAGAATATTATCGACCCTTGAGTCAGTCGAGAAGTTGATAATATCCAAAAGATGGGCTGATGACTTTGGGCACTTTTTAGAACCCTTGTTCTGCAGGTACAATTAATCTATAGTACACACCACTTTGGGAAGGGTAGACCTTGACTCCATTCATTGTTCCTCTAAAATTAGGACCTTTGTTTGCTTATGTGCGTTTGTGCTTTGCATCCATAAAGCATCATATCATTTCTAGTTTCAAGGAATTCAAAAGTCCTTTGCAAATTCAAGAAGTCCTACATTTTAAAGTCTAACAGCTTTTCTCGCTTTCCTAAAAGGGAATGTTTGCAATCGACCGTTGAAATTCTTGAGACCATTGCATGGCATTAGCATCACATTTTTGCATTGCATTTATCCCCCAGTTTCTCCTTCTTGGTCCTATCGTCTTCTAGTGTACCTTTGAGTCGTCAAGCTGATTCCTCGACACAGATATCAGACCAGAAACGGAACAGGAGTCACTTTGATCCTATTCTCATGACTTACACAGAGCTATATCCTGACTTAGTCCGGCAAGGACTGATTACTACAAAGGCTTTACCACCTCCTCTTAATCCTCCGACTAGATTTAGGGCTGATCTCCATTGTGCTTCCCATGAGGGTGCCCCAGGCCATGACTTGGAGCATTGTTTTGCATTGAAGGCTAGAGTATGTGAATTGGTTAGAACTGGAATACTTGATTTTACAGACAGTCATCCGGATGTTCAGAAAAATCCCTTGCCAGTACATCAGAAATGAAGTTTTGTCACTAGGCCTTTTGTTTCTTGTTGTTTGCACTTTCCTTATTTTGTTTAAGTTGTTTGCTTTCAATTATGTTTGTACTTTCATTAATGAAATAAGCATTGCGACTTTTGATTCAATTCATTTCCGTCCATTTATTTGCATCTTTATGCTTTATTTTTCAAATGTTTACTTCTTGTCCAAAATTTTGATATGCTAAGATCGGAGGGAGGATGACGAAAATGTTATACCCATAATTGCTGTCAGTATGCTTTCAATCAAACCTTGTTGACGATGTAAGGCATTGTTTCAATTCCCAAACACTGGAGAAATAAGGAAGTTAATCCCTCGTTACCCCCTTCGAGCCTAGAAGTTGGAGTTTCTTTCGTTACAAAAAACCCACAATTTTAACCTTGGGATGGGTAGTTCTCAGTTAACTTGGTTGTGTGTTCATACGATACACCTTTCATTAACAAATTTTCCTTCGCACACGTCAAACAAGTGTCGAAGATGTTTTCTAATCAAAAGGTCGATGATGGTTCACCGTAATCATTAAAATCAAACAGTCACTTTCCTTCACACAAAAAAATAATATAAAAAAAAGCAAAAGAAGCCCGCTAAGTCAAAACCTATGAAGGAGACTTAGGCAAAACTGGGGCATCCCGCTGACTGTAAACTCTAAAATAAACAGTTCAGGCAAAATTTAGGGATAATACAAAGAGATTTTTAAATCCTTATCTTGAAAATCCTCAATGTCAAAACAATCAAATGTTATAGGGGAGTAGTGGCTGCCTTTTCATAGGTCCCTTTGACTTGTGAATCATCACTGCGACGATCAATGAAATCCCTAACTTATGGGAACCTGAATGCATAGTATGAGTTAACTGAGCATAGGATTGAAGATCATCACGTAGATTGGGTGGGTACAAATAAATTTTGAGCCTTTATCTTTTGTTTCATAAACCGTGAACCAGGCCACATTACAACCCTCAAAAGACCTAACTGAAACAGGGTTATTTTGAAAGTATACTACAGCAAGGTTGCGTAACCTGACTCCAAAAGATCCTTGCGAATCATTTATTTTGGCAATACACTTTTATTTTAAACTTTGAGTGTCTTGAACCGCCTTGTTCTGACTAACGACTCATGTATTTTCCATCTTTCAAAAATAATTTTTCAAAAATCGCATGAACTTTGCATTACCATGTTTGTATGAATATTTTTGTTTGCAAACTGGCTTTCCTCTAAGGAATTTTCAAACAATGAGAAACTTGGTCAAGTGATCTTATCAGGGGCAAGTTCCTTTTACATCTTGTCAAAGAATTAGTTCAAGATTTGTTCAAGGCAATATCTTCTCAGATTTGGTTTATCCAGAGAATTGTTCAAGACCCAGACTGGGGCAAGCCCTCTGAGGATACAGCAAAACAGTCGATTCCACGAATCAGACAGCTGAAGCAATTATCAGTTCATTTGACCTGGGGCAGTTTACTTGCATAATCCCTAAGCAGTTATTCATCATTCCTACAGTGACTATCAACTTGATACAGTTTAACAGAATGACAGTGATCTCCGTGTTGAGGAATCAGTCCTCCAGTTTTGTCATCTCACCGAAAGAGTCGAGCCTTGTCGTCGATGTCTGCATTTGCATTTGATCATATGTCATAACATAATTCCTATACATGTGCATATCTTGGGTGCTTTATTCCCCATTTACATTTCTATCTTGGGTGCTTTACTCCCCATTTACATTTCTATCTTGGGTGCTTTATTCCCCATTTACCTCTCTATCTTGGGTGCTTTACTCCCCATTTACATTTCTAGCTTGGGTGCTTTACTCCCCATTTACATTTCTATCTTGGGTGCTTTACTTCCCATTTACATTTTTATCTTGGGTGCTTTACTCCCCATTTACATTTTTATCTTGGGTGCTTTACTCCCCATTTACATTTTTATCTTGGGTGCTTTAGTCCCCATTTATATTTCTATCCTGGGTGCTTTACTCCCCATTTACATGTCTATCTTGGATACTTTACTCCCCATTTACCTTCTATCCTTGGGTATTTTATCCCCCATGTACCTTTATCCTGGGTGTTTTATTCCCTGTTTACCAGATATTCCTGGGTTTACCTAACATCATGGTGTTTTACCCCCATTTACTTTTTTTTTCCCTGAGGTCGTGTTTTACTCGCGTCTTACCTTGTGGGCAAAATTTATTTACTTGGCATCATGAGTGTTTTATCCCCATTTGCGTTTTTCTCCTGAGCTCGTGTTTTACCCGCGTCTTACCTTGCGGACAATTTCTAATTTACTTGGCACCTATCAACAATTCTGTGTCGTGTCTATCCGACGTTCTTCCAGATATGACATGTCTTCTTCCCTAGTGCAACTCCTCGATGGGTCGTCCCCTGTGACGTTTGTTTCGTCTGTATCTGTGCATTTGTCATTTTCACCATACGCATCATATCAGATTCATATCATATTTAGCATTATAGTTCGTTTTGTTTTGTCCATATCATTGCATAGCACTGCGTCTAAAGGCAAAATTTTCGGTTATCTGTATTTAAATTCCTCCACCATGATTTCTCGAGTCTCCGTTGCTCAAATCACCCGGTGAAGTTATTTAAATAGGGGCAACTGTAATACCCCAAAATTTGCCCTAAGATTTGTCGTCGCATTTCATTGCATTTTTATTGCATTTAATCAATTACTAACAAATTTGTGTAGTCGTTTGACTTTTTACAGGTAAATATCATATGGCATGCATTTTTTTTCTAAAAAAGTAAAAATGGCACAATTGGCAAGAGGACATGTGTAAGGAGTTGTGAGTGTGAGAGGTTGAGAGTTCGAATCTCACCTTTGTCACTTTTTTGTTTTTTATTATTTTTACTCTAAATTTTTCTATCTTTCATTAAAAAATAACAAAAATAGTTTTTTATTATTATTTAATTATTATTTTCGTATTTTAATTAAATCATTTTTTAAAATATTATTTTTTTCACTTTTTTCTAAATTATTCATAAAAATATCCAAAAAATCATAAAAAAAAAAATATTGAAAAAAATTTTGTTCTTTTTATAATATTTTTGATTTTAGGAATCAATAGGATTATTAGTTTTTATTTTAAGTTTATTTTAATTATTTTAAATTATTTAAATTTTATTTATTTTTTAACTAATTATTTAGTTTGGGCTTTAAAATGGGCTTTAGGGACATTATTGACAATTTGGTGTTAACCCTAATTTGTTCCCTATATATACATGTGTTGCTTTGTTGAAAAAGGGGAGAATGAAAAAAAACCTAAGAGGAGTGAGTGTCGTTTACCGTTATTTCTATTTCTTCATCTATTACTGTTGTTTCTTTTTCTTCATCGTTTACCGTTATTTCTTTTCCTTCATCTATTACTGTTGTTTCTTTTTCTTCATCTTTTATCCGTTATTTCTTTTTCTTCATCTATTACCGTTATTTCTTTTTCTTCATCTATTACTGTTACGTTTATATATATAATTTTTAAATTGTTAGAGTTTATATATATATATAAGATTAATTTTTGATCGAATTATGTCGATACGATGTTTGCACATTTGTGTGCATGACGCGTGACATTTGTGTTAGTTCGATCTGATTGCGATGATCGCATTTTTGTGTGAGCAATAATACTATTTTTTGCTTAATTTCTTTTTCTTTGCGATAAATTTTGTTTCGTCCGATTTAGATCTGGTTGCGATGAGCGCATTTCTGCGTTAGCAACATTGTTGGGTTATTTGGCACATTTAAAGTTCATTATTGCTTTATTATTATTATTATTATTATTATTATTATTAGTATTATTATTATCATTATTTATTATTATTATCATTATTATCATTATTATTACCATTATTATTATTATTATTGTTATCATTAATTTATTAAAACTTGTTATAATATAAAAATCTGTTTTTTTAAAATAAATAACATTAACATCTTTTCCAAATTAATATGAAAACCTATTATTTTTAAGAAAAACTTTTTTTTTTAGATAAATTTAAAATAATAACTAAAATCTTTTTTTTAAAATAATAACTAGAACCGTTATTTATTTTATTTTATTATTGTTCAATTCAAATTTCATTATCATATTGTATCTGCTCCTCTCATGTAACCTCGCGAACTTAACAATCGCTCTTTAAATTCTGCCTTTAAATTTCTGCTTGCATGGTTTAAATTATGACATTATCTCTCTGTTTGCATGATTCAATTATCTCACGCGTTTACCATTATTTCTGTCACATTGCACACATCCGAAGGTTAGGTCTAACTGTTTGGCCGCCGCGCCAATAGTCCGTAAAACTTCACACATTCAATTTCAAATCCTCAAAACTACAAACTACAAACCCTAATTTTCACAAATGCCTCGCCGTAGGCCAAATTACAATTTTACCCCTAGCATTAGGTCAAAGAGCCGCCGCGCTCATTTTAGGGTTTCCCGCCGCGGAATCCCTAACCTAACCCTAATTCACTTAACAATTCAACGTAGAGATTTGGAGTTTCTACACTCCACGTAAGCGTGTCCTTAAGATGCGTTTATTCCCCTTGAGACCTTGACCACAGTCAAGAAGTCTCTAACCTCCCTTTTGAGGGGAACTACAGTTACTCTGATTCCATTCCCGTAAGGATATGTAGGCACAAGATGCGATGTCTTGCCGAGTAAACTTAGAATTAACCCCTAGGTCTTTTTTAATTTTCAATCCTTTGTATATACCCTAAAGCAAAATAATTAATGAAATAAATAAAAAAAAATAAACAAAAGGTTCCCGTAGAGTACTACGGAAGTTTAGGGTGCTAATATCTTCCCTAAATTTAACCAACCCCCGAACCTTAGATCTCTCCCTTTTAGGTTTTTCCTTTCTTTAACCTTTCCTTCGGATAAATCAAATACCGGTTGTAAATGAATTAAGATTCAAGTTAATCAATAGCTTGACATCCAAATTTCACCGCAACAACTGTTATTATTTTTGAGTGGCTTTCAGGTTCGATCGCCGTTGGGCTGAATAACCGGGTGAGGGTTACCCAACTTAGAAGGATTAGTCGCCTAATTGCCCCTTTTTGTTTGTTTGTTCTTTTTTTTCTTTCTCTGTGCCTTAGCTCAATATTTTTCGTTAACCTTGCACACACGATTCTTATTGATGAAACCTGATTGTCAAAATAAACTACTCAGTGGTACTTCTCAGATCAAAGCACTATGGTACAAATCTACACGTCGAACTCGTTCCTATTCGAGAAACCCATGGTGTTTGCCTTTTACCCATCTCTCAAGATTGTTCCGATTTCATCCTCACAGTTCTTTTCTGAGTATTCTATATACTTTCTCATCACCTCCCTCACCGACATCTCCACCAAACAGTTCCCCCAAACCAACAATGTTATTAATTTTATTAGCTCAATGTCAGGGGGTGTTCACTGTGGAATTGCTATCATGCTTTCAAACTAACACTGAAAAACTAACACTGAAAATTAAATAACCAAATAACTAAAACAGAAACGAAAACACAAAATTAACATAAACAAATAACATAAAAACACAAATAAAATACCCCCACACTAGGATTCAACAGTGTCCTCACTGTTGGAACACCAGTAGCAGAGGACTCACAGAGTTCATGGTTGCGGAGGTTGGTCGCGCAGCATCATCTGCCGCATCCATTCGTGCATTTCACCGATCAACCTGCCTTGTCGGATTTGTTCATTTCCTTGTCTTGTCTGCTCATCGCCTTGCCTTATCTGCTCACTTCGGAGATGGCACATCTCACTCTCCATCCAATCCCATTCTTTTTTAGATAAGCTCCAAGAGCCGGAGCCGGACTCCTGATGGGGTGAGACTCGAGTAGGCGGTATAGGCGCTTCTTCTACCTGATCTCCTTCATCCTCAAAGAATTATGTACCTGTACCATCATAAAATTGGTCTTCTTCATCCTGCATTGTGCTATCATATAGCCAATTATTCACATTTTGAATACTAATAAAGTCAGGGGCAGGTAAAGCGAGGAGATGACTGTTTTGACTTACCAAGGAGTAGTAATTATCAAAGACTCGAATCATACCTTGGGCAGTTAGGATGGCTAGATCTATCTTTGTCTTACCTGCAACAGTGGGTTCCTCCCTCAAGAGAGCACCGTGGCCAAAGTGATTTGCGATTTGAGTAATCATACCGCCTACACTGATTTCGCCTGAAGGTGCATTCGCAACCCTCTTCAGGTGGTCAGCTGCAAAGGCAGCCACATTGATGAGTTCTTGATTTGCCATGCCATACATGAAGTACAACTCCCTCTGAGTGGCCACTCCTGTGCTGTTACCCCTGCCGAATAGTGTATAGGCCAGCCCCTTTTGAGTGTACCTGAAACACGGGTTATGGATACACGAGGCTTTTGCCGCCTTAGCGACATAATCAGTTCTGCCTGTAATAGCCCTCCAGAAGTCCCCTGCACTAAAATTTCCCGGAGGGGCTCCAGGTCCAAAATTGGGGAGCTTCAGAATATCTCCCAATTTGGCTATTGTCAGGCTATGGTCAGTATCAAATAACCGAAACCTAAGTGTACCATAATATTCCTCCTCCACACCTGTCCATCTGTGCTTCCACTGAAATTCTAAAGTACTCAAGAATTCAACAGTTATGCGCTCATAAGTCGGCGCTTCCAATTGCATAAATTCCAGCATACCCAGAGTGTGAAACATCCTATGGATTTCTACTCTCAGCCCTAGATTATCAAGCGTAGTGTTACAGATATACCTTGTGGGAGTGAGCTTACGCTTGATGAGTTGGAGTATTTCTTCTAATGATCCGGGTCTTCAAAGAGTATGTCGTGAGGATTCGCCATACGGTGTGCTCTCTTTCTGGGGCGCGAAGTTTTCGCCACTGCTTTTCCTGTGTCTCTACGAGGAGGCATTATTAATCCTGCAAAACACAAATAACACAGATAGTTCGAAAAATTTTGAAATCACTGTTAGTGAAAAACGCAACCGTAGAAATGAGCACAAGGATGAGGAGAACGTTTTTTGTGAAGGGCGGAAGTGTTTCCGATGAGTGGGTGTGGTGGATATGGAAGCTTTTTGGAGAGAAGGCTATGGAGGCTAAGGGTTTTGTGAGGGAGAAGAAGAGGGGAGATGAAATGATAGGGACAAATGATATGAAATGGGTGGTTACTAAAGATAAGTGGGGAGTAAATAGGTGGGCCTCACTGGGTAAAATTTGATTAGTGACTGCGTGCCTTGTAACACGGGCCGTGTTGCACAACACGGGCACCCGTGTTGCACCTCCTGTATCTTTTTTTTTCAAAATCACGCACCTGCAACACGGGCCGTGTTGCACAACACGGGCACCCGTGTTGCACCCCTGACTTCACCTCTTTTCAGCCCTGATATGCTAGGCCTGACACGGCCCGTGTTGTGTAACACGGCCACCCGTGTCAGGGTGTTGTTTTTCAAATTTTTCCTCTCCTCTGGTCTCCGACAATCTTCTTTCACCGATGAACCGCGAGTTAATCAAAACCTGTTGAAACAAAAAAAACAAAATGAAAGCGTGAGTGTAAAATACGTGGATTGCCTCCCACGAAGCGCTTCGTTTTACGTCGCCTGGCTCGACGGTCCTTCATCGTATCATGTGAGATGAACGATATCGTTTCGATCTTTCTGCTGTCCCTCGTAGTAAGGTTTCAAACGCTGACCATTTACTTTAAAAATGTCTCCATTTGCTGGATTTTTCAGCTCGACTGCTCCGTGCGGAAACGCCTTATGTACTACAAATGGTCCTGATCATTTTGATTTAAGCTTTCCCGGAAAGAGTTTCAGCCGGGAGTTGTACAACAGTACTAATTGTCCTTCCAGAAATTCTTTCTTCTGAATTCGTTGATCATGCCATATCTTTGCTTGATCTTTGTAAATTTTGGCATTCTCATATGCCCGGTTCCGGAATTCCTCT
Source organism: Lathyrus sativus (assembly GCA_963859935.3). Classification (NCBI taxonomy): domain Eukaryota; kingdom Viridiplantae; phylum Streptophyta; class Magnoliopsida; order Fabales; family Fabaceae; genus Lathyrus; species Lathyrus sativus. The sequence continues at coordinate 41,397,095 of OZ012737.1, read as the reverse complement.
AGCTCATGGAGTTGGAGAGTTCTAGACTCTCCTGCTTTGGTGAGGTCTAGGTTAAGGACTTTTGATGCCCATAATGCCTTATGTTCTAATTCTAGAGGCAGATGGCAGGCTTTACCATAGACTAGTTGGTAAGGGGACATACCAATGGGTGTTTTGTACGCAGTGCGATACACCCAGAGAGCGTCGTCCAGCTTTACTGCCCAGTCCTTACGGGAGGCACGCACTGTTTTCTCTAATATCTGTTTGAGTTGTCTATTTGACACCTCGGCTTGCCCGTTGGTTTGAGGATGGTAAGGAGTAGATATTTTGTGCTTCACATTATACTTAAGGAGTAACTTTTCCATGAGATGATTCAGGAAGTGAGTTCCTTCATCACTTATAAGGGCCCTTGGTACTCCAAACCGAGAAAATATGTCCTCCTTCAGAAACCTGACCACTACCTTAGCATCATTAGTTGGTAGTGCCACTACTTCTACCCACTTCGAAACATAGTCAACTGCCACCAGTATATAGTGTTTTCCAAATGACGGTGGGAATGGTCCCATAAAGTCAATCCCCCAAACATCAAACAACTCTACTTCTAACATGGAATTTTGCGGCATCTGGTTTCTTTTCGAGATATTTCCAGTCCGTTGACATCTGTCGCATTCCTTAACGACGTCCTGGGCATCCTTGAACAATGCCCTCTATAATCTGAATTATGACATGCTTCGAGCACCTTCCTTTGCTCTTCTTCAGGAACGCATCTTCTGATCAGTCCATCCACCCCTCTCTTGTAAAGAAACGGGTCATCCCATAAGTAAAACCTGCAGTAATGAACAAACTTTTTCCGTTTGTTAGAATCAAAGTCGTCAGGTATTAGACCCCCGACCAAATAGTTGGCGTAATCCGCAAACCAAGGAACACCATGAATAACTAGGATGTGTTCATCATCAAACTCATCCTTTATCGAACGCTTTTCCTCGTTTTCTTCAATCGGTGACATTCGCAAGAGGTGATCAGCTACAGTATTTTCACATCCTCTCTTATCACGAATCTCCACATCGAATTCTTGGAGAAGTAGAATCCATCTTAGCAGCCTGGGCTTTGACTCCTGCTTAGCAAAAAGATATTTTAAAGCAGCATGGTCAGTATAAACAATCACTTTAGAACCCAACAGATATTGCCTAAATTTGTCAAAGGCATACACCACCGCTAGCAACTCCTTCTCGGTAGTTGCGTAATTCATCTATGCAGGGTTCAAAACGTGACTCGCATAGTAAATAACATGCAAAAGCTTCTCTCTCCGCTGCCCCAATACAGCCCCCACCGCGATGTCACTAGCGTCACACATGATCTCAAACGGCAGCGACCAATCGGGGGCTATCACAATTGGTGCTGACACTGACTTATTTTTCAGGTTTTCGAATGCGTCAGCACACTCCTTATTGAACACAAACGTTGTGTCCTTGACTAACAAGGACGTCAACGGTTTAACTATCTTGGAGAAGTCTCTTATGAACCTGCGGTAGAAGCCCGCGTGACCCAAGAAACTTCGAATACCTTTCTCGTTCACGGGTGGTGGTAACTTAGATATTACTTCCACTTTTGCTTGATCGACTTCGATCCCTTTGTGTGAGATCTTGTGACCAAGGATAATGCCCTCTCTTACCATGAAATGACATTTTTCCCAATTTAGGATCAAGTTACTTTCCTGACATCTATGCAAAACAAGTGACAGGTTAGTTAAACAATTATCAAATGATGACCCAAAAACCGAAAAATCATCCATGAAGACTTCCATATGTTTCTCAAGCATATCCGCAAAAATAGAAGTCATGCATCTTTGAAATGTTGTTGGGGCATTACATAACCCGAATGGCATCCTCCTATAAGCAAAAACTTCGTACGGGCATGTGAAAGCCGTCTTCTCTTGATCCTCCGGCGCAACCGCAATTTGGTTGTATCCGGAGTATCCATCTAGAAAACAATAGTAATCGTGCCCAGCCAATCTTTCTAGCATCTGATCAATAAAGGGCAACGGAAAATGGTCTTTTCTGGTGGCCAAATTAAGTCTCCTATAATCAATGCATACCCTCCAACCAGTGACTGTACGCGTAGGAATCAACTCATTCTTGTCATTAGTCACCACAGTTGTACCTCCTTTCTTGGGCACCATGTGAACAGGGCTCACCCATGCACTGTCCGATATAGGATAGATAAGTCCAGCATCCAACAATTTCACCACTTCCTTTCTTACGACTTCCTTCATAACGGGGTTCAGTCTTCTCTGGGGCTGCACAACCGGTTTGTGGTCCTTCTCCATAAGGATTTTGTGCATGCAAACTGTAGGACTTATGCCCTTGAGGTCTTCGATTTTCCAGCCAATAGCACTCTTAAATTTTTTAATAACCCCAATCAGTCATTTCTCTTGGACACTTTTCAAACTAGAGCTGATAATGGCGGGGCACTTTTCCTCGGTGTCTAGAAAAACATATTTGAGATTTTCCGGCAGTTGTTTCAATTCCGAACCTTTAGGCTTTTCGTCATTACCTTCCAGCGCTATAGGTTTCCTTAAGTCCTCCCATCGGTGTGGTCGGGATCCCCTTTGGAATGGTCGAGTTTCCAACATTTCAACTACTTCCCTGTCATTCTCATCCACTTCTTTATCTTCCTTAAAAATTGACATGCTTAACACTCTCTCAAGGGGCAGTTGGGTCACACTCTCCAAATGTTCGCTCTCTACAACTTGTTCTAGCACTTGTATGTTGCTACTTGTGCCAAGATCCTGTTTATGCTTCATGGTATTACTAACATCAATTTTTAACTCCTCGTCATATACCTTCAAGGTCAGGGTTCCGGCCCAAAATTAACGGCATTTCTTCATCTTCCGGCATCTCTAGTATCACAAAATCAACCGGAAACACAAATTTATCTACCTTAACTAGAACATCTTGAACCACTCCATACGACCGCTTAACCAAATGATCAGCAAATTGGAGAGTCATCCGAGTGTCTTGAACCGCACCAATATCTAACTTCTTGTAGATGGACAAGGGCATGAGGCTAATACTAGCTCCCAAATCAATTAAAGCTCTGTTGAATGACCTATCGCCAATAGTGCATGGGATAGTAACAGCTCTACTGTCTTTCTTCTTCACCGGAATCTTCAGACCCTGCAAAATAGCACTACAAGTTTCCGTTAAAATAACAGGTTCGGACTCACTAGTCCTCTTCTTAGCAATGATGTCCTTCATGAATTTGTCATAGGTGGGCATTTGTTATAGTGCCTCAAACAACGGAATGTTCAGTTCTAACTTTTTAAACAGTTCAAGGAATTTCTCGAAATTCTTCTCTTGCTGTCCTTTCTTTTTATTTCTTGAGGGGTATGGCAGCTTGATCACCGGTTTCGGTTCTACCACTTTTTCTTTAGTTACCGGTACCGGTGTCACCACTTCTTCCTCAACCACTTCATTTTCTTTAATTTCCAGCTCAACTTCAATCATCTGATCATTTAGTTCCGTTTCCTCTTCTTCTACTTCCTTGGATTTTCCGCTTCTTGTTACTACCGCCTTAATTTGGTGGTGATCCTTCGGATTTGGTACTGTGGCACTTGGAAGTGTACCCGACGCTTGCGAACTCGCTAGCTGTTGAGCAATTTGACTCATTTGTACTTCAAGATTTTTAATGGATGCTCCAACATTCCTGAAGTTGCTCCTTGTCTCTTCTTGAAATTGAGAACTTTGGGCGGCCATTTTCTCAATGGCTACTTCCCAATCAACTTTCCTAGACGCTTGTTATTGATATTGAGGTTGGTACGGTGTCTGCTGGTACTGTTGTTGCTGAGGTTGATACGGTTGTTGGCCTTGAACCAGTTTTTGTACATTTCCTTGTTGATCTTTCCATGAAAAATTGGGGTGATTTTTCCAATCAGGATTATATGTGTTGGCATAGGGATTGTTCTGCCTCAACATATTAATCTGTTCCACCTGCTCTTGAGTTGCTACACAATGCACGGTAAAGTGTGGTCCACCGCATATTTCACAAGGTGCTGCTTGAACTGGTTCAACATGTGCCACTGTCTGAGTTTCTACATTCATTTTCTTTAACCTTCTCTCTACCTTAGCAGTAATCTGATCCTCCATTTTAACAACCTGGTCTGCCAGCTTCAAATCAATCTTACCTTCCGGTTGGTTTACCGTGCGATCATACAACTCAAGGTGCTCGTTAACGGCAATTGCTTCTATGATCCTTTTGATACCCGTGGCCGTTGAGAAGTTGGTTGAGCCACCGGCAGCAGTGTCTATGAGCTGTTTCGTTTTGAGTCGTAATCCATTCACGAAGTTTTGCATCTGCTCAGTGGCGTCCATGTTATGAGTAGGACATGTTGTAAGACACCTCTTAAACCGCTTATATGCATCCCCTAAAGATTCTCCTTCTTTTTGCTTGAAGTTGACAATGTCATATCTTTTTCGGATAAACACTGAAGCAGGGAAGTACTCATTCAGGAACGCAGTTTCCATCTCTTGCCATGTTGTGATACTCCTAGCTGGAAGCGAGTAAAACCATTATTCTGCATCATCTGTGAGTGTGAACGGGAACATAACCAATCTCTTGGCCTCTTCAGAATGTCCTTCTATCTTCAACGAGGTGGTGGTCGTAAGGAATCTCTGAAGATGTTTATTTGCATCTTCGTTGATTCTTCCAGCGAACGACTTGCTCTCCAACTGACGGATGGTGGAAGGGTGTAGCTGAAAATGTGCAACATTCACCGGTTGATTCACAATGGTCATCCGGTTTGGTTGAGCATTGGCCCCTCCATAGTCTCCTAGCAGTCTTTCAGGCTGAGGTGGATTTCTAGCCATTTGAACAGTTTCAGGTGTTGTCTCTCTCTCTCTCTTCGGAGTCGCTCTGCACATATATAATTTCCTCTATTTATTCCAGTCTTTTAACTTTAGCTATTCTCCATCTTTCGTGTAATGCTCATTCTGGTTCTGTATCAAAAGAATATTTAGCTGAGGCCTGACCTCGCATACACAATTAGACAAACGTTAGGTAATACAAGCAGAGAAAAAATATGCAGCGAATAATAAAATTTTAGTCGCAGAGCAACAAAATTTCTTTTGGATTCTAAAAACAATGTTAATTTGGCAGTCCAATCCTTATTCTTTCTCCAAACACGTATCAAATAGTCTCAATTCAAACTAATCACTAGGGAAATACCCACAATACCCTCGGGGATCACAAGAGTCAAAAATACAAGAAAAATAGGGAAAAAAGCGCTTCCTGCAACACGAGCCGTGTCAGGTAACACGGGCGCCCGTGTTGGCTTCCTGAAAGATTTTTCGCATGAAATTTGCAAGTCCCAGGTGTCACAACACGGGTCGTGTCACACAACACGGGCACCCGTGTTGTGCCACTGTTTTTTCTCCAAAAATCGCCTTTTCTGAGCAAATCCTGCAACACGGGCTGTGTCACACAACACGGGCACCCGTGTTGCACCCCTGTTTCAAATCTGACTTCGACTCCAACATGAAAGTCGTAGCTCTCTCTCTTAGCTTTCCAGCGGTTTTTAAAACGCCTCAAACGGATTCTCGGAACTCCAGTTATGATCGTTTTCGTGCAGACTGCTAAAGATTTCACAACAAAACTCTTCCGAAATCTTGCCATTTTTCCTAGTTTTTGCTCTGCTTCTCCTTTATTGTATACATGAACCTAGAAACAGTAAAAATACCAAATCGACGTGTAAAATATAATAAAAACAACTAAAATGCGACAAGACAACACAAATGATTAACTGACATAAATGGTAAAATAACGTGTAAAAACCACCGATCAAACTCCCACAAACTTAAACCATTGCTTGACCTCAAGCAAAAAGCTTAGATAAATCATTTTCAAGTCAAACAGCACATCAAGTGAAGGGTTCAGGGTGTAAGGCGTGTCGATACTCATACGTGAGTCTTAGTTCTGATCGGCTCAAACCATATCTTTCGGTACTCATCCGTTAACGAAGGCATTACATAAACACATACCGCAGTAAACTTACGAACCTAAATCTCCCTTTTGGCCACCTCTCCAACCATGCTTTGGGCTTAAGTCTTTTCTTCGATTTTCTACCCCTTTCATTCGGATAATTAGATTAAGGCATGCACATTTTTGCTCGAGATTTTTTTCTGTGGCACCTTTATTCTTTTTCTCGCTCACAGGCGTTTATTAGTCCACTTTGGGACGACTATAGAGATTCAACCTCCGTTAGGCTAAATAACCGGGTGAGGGTTACCCAACTTAGAAGGACAGGTTGTCTTTACCGTCATTATTCAACTCTTTTTTTTTTGGTGCCACACATCATTCTCAAAACAGTTTTTTTTTCATGCAGGACTATCACAATGAACTAATCGGGGTATACTTTTCAAATCCAAGTACTATGGCACAAATCTACACGTTGGACTCGTTTCCTTACTCTGGGGAACCTAGGGTGTTCAAGTTATACCTTAATTTCCAAACTTTCCCAAGTTCCTTAGTTCAAACTCCACTTCCCTTGAACTCTAAATACTTTTTTGACTACCTTACACACCTACTAATCACAAGAAAAAATTTTACGGCCTCCATATGGGCGAATTCGATGTGATTTTTTAACGAACTTAAAAATAAAAAGGTGTTTAAATAGACAATTCAAAACGGTAAAACCTCCCCCAAACTTGAACTAAACATTGTCTCAATGTTCAAGAATCAAGAGAAGAAGAGGTGTACTCACAGAGATCCTCACAGAGGGGTCGATAGGTAATGCAATACCTCTTTGCTGCTTCCACGTTTTCCCTTGTAAAATCTCGTTTATTCCTGCAAAAACAATAACAACAAAAGAAACAACATCAATTCATAAAACCGTGGGTTGCCTCTCATGCAGCGCTTCGTTTAACGTCGCATGGCTCGACGATCTACTCCCCATTATTATGGGGGGTACTTCAACTTCCAAACTCTATTGCTCGACTTCTTCGCAACAGAATATTGTGTCAGTTCAGAGATAAGAGCAACTTGAAATGGTTTTGATCGTTCTCCCTTCTTAGTTGTGTTAATCTTCCCAACTGAAGGTTTGACATCTTTCTCCTTACCTTTCTTTCGACCCTCTTGAGTTTTTAAAGTGATTTCCTCATCAAAAAATTTCAAAGTGAGCGTACCTTTTTCCATATCAATATTGCACCGACTAGTAAGCAAGAACGGCCGGCCAAGTATGATTGAAGTTTCTTCATCCTCGGGTATATCCATGATTTGAAAATCAACTGGGTAAGTGAAGTTATTGATTGTCACTAGAACATCCTCTGCTAGCCCATATGCCATCTTGGTTGTGTGGTCGGCAAACTTCAAGCTTGTTCCCGTATCGCTCATTTTTCCAATATCCAGCTTTTTGAAAATTGATAACGGCATGAGACTCACACTAGCACCTGAATCGATCAGGACTTTCTTAAAAGTTCGATCCTTTATAGTACATGGAATTACAACTGGTCCAGGATCCTTCATCTTGATTGGTATTTTCCTTTCTTGTGTTATTTCCTTGCATTGCTCAGTTGTGGTCTTCGATTCTTCACCCATTGGTCTCTTTTTACCTATAACCTCTTTCATGAACTTCTTGTACAAAGGCATTTGCTCAAGTGCTTCAAAGAAGGGCATGTTGATTTCCAATTTGTTGAACATTGCACTGAACTTTCCGAAGTCTTTCTCGTTCTGATCCTTCTTTGTAACTCTTTGAGGGAATGGTAATTTGATTTTCGGTTTGACCTCCTATTTCTTTTTCTCTCCAGTTGACTTTTCAGTTAGTACAACTTCTTCTGGTTCTTTTATTTTTTTTCTTACCTCAAGTTCCACCTCTATACATTCTTCCCCCTTTGTTTTCTCCTCTTCTATCGCTTTCTGATTTCTTGTTTTGACAGCATTAATACTTTCTTGATTTTTCGGATTCGGTATTGTCGCGCTCGAGAGGGTTCCTTGAGCGTGTGTTGAGAGGTGTTGGGCTATCTGTCCCATCTGCGACTCAAGGTTTTTGATGGAAGCTGTGATGTTCCTTTGAATGTTTTGGGTTTCTTCTTGGAATTGCATACTTTGAGCTGCCATTCTTTCAATAGCTAACTCCCATTATGCTTTTTGAGGGGCCTGTTGTTGTTGTTGATATGGAGGTTGGTTTTGGTCTTTCCATGAAAAATTAGGATGATTCTTCCATCCTGGATTATAGGTCTGAGAATACGGACTGTTCTGCTTCAAAACTTTTATCTCTTCAACTTGTTGAGTAGTCGCAAGACAATGCACAGTATAATGGGGACCATTACAAATCTCACAACTAATAACTTTGACAGGTTGAACTTAAGCTACAGTTTCAGTACTCACCTTCATCCCTTTAAGCCTTATTTCCACTTCAGCCTTGATTCGATCTTCCATTTTCACAACTTGTGCGGCCAACTTCAAGTCAATTGTTTCTTCCGGATTACTCACACTCCGGTCATATAATTCCAGATGTTCATTTGCAGCGATAGCTTCAATAATTTTTCTGATTCCAGTGGCTGTTGTAAAGTTGGATGAACCACCGGCTGCTGTATCGATTAACTGCTTAGTCTTCATCTTAAGACCATTCACAAACATCTGCATCTGTTCAGTTTGATCTAGATTGTGAGTAGGACATGCAACCAATAACCGTTTGAACCTTTTATACGAGTCCCCGAGTGATTCTCCCTCCCTCTGTTTAAAATTCACAATATCATATCGTTTGCGAATATACACAGAGGCAGGAAAATACTCATTCAGAAAGGCTTTTTTCATTTCTTCCCACGTAGTAATACTTCTGGCTGTTAAGGAGTAAAACCATTCTTCAGCTTCTTCAGATAAAGTGAACGGGAACATTCTTAACCTTTTAGCTTCATCTGTGTCCTTCAATCTTTAGAGTAGTGTTCATCGTCAGAAATCTCTGTAGATGCTTATTTGCGTCTTCGCTAACCTTTCCGGTGAAAGGTCTCCTCTCAAGGTGAGTGATTGTGCTCGGATGCAGCTGGAACTTTGCGACATTCACTGGTTGATTCACAATGGTCATCCGGTTTGGTTGAGCATTTGCCCCTCCATAGTCTCCCAAAAGTCTCTCCGCTGGTGGGAGATCCGCCATAACTTTAGTATCTCTTTCTGATTCTGAACCTGAATCTGAATGAACAGAAACTCTTTCCTCTTCTGAAACTAATAGTCTAGCTTGCCTACGTCTTCCGCGTAGAGTCCTTTCAATTTCTGCGTCCAAAGAAAAATTAGCTGAGGGATCTCCTCGTATGAAAGTGTTAGACGTAGATTAGTAGTAACAAAACAAAACTAATAAAAATTAAAATTAAAAACTGAAAATAAAATTTTGGTCGCAGAGCAACAAAATTTTAATTGACTTAGAATTAAACTTATATTCTGGCAGTCCCCGGCAACGGCGCCAAAAACTTGATCAGGAAAATAGAAAGTGTACTATTTTTACCGATTGTAGTAATAAGGGAAAAGTCTCAAGTATCGATCTCGAGGACTGCGTAGTAATTAACGGGATTTTTAGTATTCAAAGGAACAAAAGATCTAGGGGTTTGGTTGGTAGCAGAGTAATACAACAAGTAAATAAAGACTTATAAATCAATCTAAGAATCGTGTTAGGGGAGTGGATACGATGCGAGTAAATACCATGTAAGATTATCCTGCTATAATAGTTATTAACCTTAATTCATCAGCTGGCCAATGTAGTTTTCATTAATTCCTTAATAAAAACCCTTTGATGAGTTTCATGTACACTAATTCCTCAGTGTCCATGGAAAGCATCAAACAATAGTTCCGACCATAAAATACGTGATACGGGATATCCTCATTCCTAAGCAATATCGACCGTGAGACTATTTTGCAAAAGTGTTAGGTTGACTTTCCAGACTAAAACCTACGCATAATTCGAATTCTACTTTCCAATATGAATATGTATTAAGATTGTTGCAAAATAAAAAATATATATATATATGGTGAATAACATAATTCTCATAGCATAATCAAACAAAAGTCATTACATCGCAACTTAGGACCACCCCCTAACAACTGGGGGTTTAGCTGCTCATGTTCTTCGTAAACATTAATGCAATTAGAAACGAAAAGGAGAAGATCATTACAATTCGAGTTGGATCCCTTGGATCATCAATTGCTTCCGCTTTTGATCGATCCTTTGTTCTCCAGCAAAACTCTCTCCTCAGTTTTCAATCCTAATATCAATTCAAAAGTGTCCCCTACTTTCTAAAAAGTGGCTCTTATATCTAAATTCAAATTACATCGCGAAATGTCTCAAATGCCCTTCGAAATAGGTCTGACAGCATAAAAATCAGAAAAATAACATTTTCACTCTCAGTGGCCATGACACGGGACGTGTTGTGCAACACGGGTGGCCGTGTCAGGCTGCTGACTCCTTCAGGGCATGTTTTCTTCTACAAGGGCTGCAACACGGGCCGTGTTGCATGACACGGGCACCCGTGTTGTACGTCTGTTTCCCATTTTCCTCTGCTTCTCCTACCCGTGTCTGCCAACCGTGTCCTCCATGACACAGGCCGTGTTGTGCAACACGGGTACCCGTGTTGTGGCTCTGCCTTCCCTTTTCCGACTTTTCTTTGCCTCCGAAAGCGGTGCAACTGTCATGCTATCCATTCCTGCCAAAAACACACTAAAAGAAACCGAATCAAACGCACCAGCGGAAAAAGTAATACAAACTTCAAAATAAGACTTGAAGACAAACAACTACGAGTAACTCAGATAATAACAACTAAAGCTTCGAAAACAGATAAAAATGGTGCGAAATTAACAACAAACAGCGTTTGAAAACACAAGTGAAATCCACCGATCAGCGATGAAGGTCTTGAAACGGTTACAAACGTGATGAAATGGTTGAATCTGGAGAATATGTTGATGAAGATCTTGAAGGATCTTGGAAGGATTTCTGGAAACGGATGTGTGATTTGGAGTTGTTGACGATTGGGATGAAAATTGGAAAAATCATGATGACGAACATATGGACACAATCAAGTTCTTCAAAGATTTGGGGAAAAAACCTGGAAAACATGGTGAAGGATCATGAAAGAAAAATCCTCAAACGAAATACAAGTCATGTGACCCCAAGTGGCAAAGACGAAAAGTGAGTGGCTGTCACTCCAAAAACTCATGGTTTCTCGAACTATCACTTCTATCTTTCAACCTCTGAGAAGTGAGCGCTAAGGTCGAATTAGCTAAACGTAGGATTGGAGAACATCAAGGTGAATGGGTGGGTTAAAATAAATTTTGAGCCTTTATCCTTTCCTTCAAAACCGTGAATCTGACCACGTTACAACCGGAAAAAGTCCTAATTGAAGCAGGTTTGTTTCGAAGGCATACTTCGGTAAAGATCGCGTCGAAACTGACTCCTAAAAGGGTTCTTCTTACCATGTTGGTACTGATGTTGATATTCTGATAAATGATTTGTTCATTATATGCCATAAACTGTTTTTCCTTTTCCAGTGAACAAATTGGATGTCAAAATTGTCATATGCGTTGCATTAATATATCTTTTATGCAGAACGACTTATTTTACTTGCAAGTAAGCGCTTGACAGCAGGAAAGTTTCCTACAGTGGAAAGTCTGATCAGGATAGAATGCAGAATGCCCGAATACTCCGTGAACCGGGGCAAGCTATATCAAGTAATCCCTAGTGATGTCAGCCATCCAAAGTCAGTTATTCCGGGGCAATCAGGTCGAGATTCGGTAAATCTCTCGAAGCCAAAAAATTTACTCCAAATCAGCCAATCAGGGGCAAAGTCGTTGCAGACAGGGGCAGGGCACTCTAAGAAAAGCGCAGAAGTTGTTTCTTTCCCGAGGGGCATTTGATCCGAAGCATCTCTCCGAGGTTTAGAGTGTTGGGGCAGTTCATGTCAGACCATCAGGGTACAGATTTTCAGATTTCCATTCGAGGAATATCCCCACAGAGATCCCATAAGTTAGGGCAAAAGCTAAAAGCGAGGGGGCCGTTCCTCTCCATATTGGCAGAGATTGTCAAAAGTTGTTATAAATTCTAGGGCAAGCCATCGTGAGTTCGTTTCATGGCATGTTTTTCCAAGCAGGATGATTCCTTCTTCCCTAGCAGGTTCAGTTGTGTTTCCCCACGGAGTATGAACTTGGGACTGTAAGCATTGATGTGTCTCCCAGAACGGAGATAGATTCTCCCCAACCAGATGCATCCTAGGCAGAATCATCATATCCCCAGCTGAGTCATGCGCAAAAGTGTATACTCGTCCTCAGCGGTGGGTCAACAGGAAGTTTTCTCGTAGAAGACTATCCGCAAGTGCTTAGCTCTCGATAGTTTAGACTGAAGTCTCCGGCAGAGTTGTTTGCTTAAGATGATCACTACAAGAAAATTGGCAAATTGCGATGGTTCATTTTGACATATTACGACGATTTTTACCGTTGCAATTTGTAAGTTACGACGGTTTCAACCCCGTTGCGGAAACGTGCGTCGCGAGGCCGTATTGCGACGATTGTGAAAACTGTCGTACAAGCCGTTGTTATATTCACGACAGGTAGCTAATTGTCGTAATCTCCATATTGTGACGGTTTTCAACCGTCGTAATTATATTTGCTAATTCTAAATATTATTTATTTTCACGACGGGCAGCTAACTGTCGTAATCTCCAAATTGTGACGGTTTTCAACCGTCGTAATTATATTTACTAGTTCTAAATATTATTTATGCTAGTTGCGACGGTTTAAACCGTCGTAATTTTATCTATAGAATTTTTTTTATAATATTCTATTTTTATTTAAATTACTTTCATCTCATTTTTTTTTATAATAGTTTTTTTAATTTAAACTATTATTGTTTTTTGGTAATATATCAAATATATAAAGACTCACGTATATCAAATATATAAAGACTCACATATAACAAATATATAAATTTATATAACTTAAAAAACAATTGATATTTCATTATATCACTTTTCTAAATAACTTATTATATTTTCTATATCTAAATGATCAAATGTCTTAATCTATAACTTCATATATACAATATAGTCAATATAATTGTACAACCTATGATGATCCAAGATATTCTGCCCAATTTTCCACACCAAGTGATGATCCAAGATTTTCTACTGATGGCTGAAGAATTCTTTGGTATGACTTTGCCTTAGAGGATAGACATGAACATCTACAAAAGCTTAAACATTACTTCCAGTTAGCACTAATAAAGAAAATCACTTGTGGTCTTCTAGTATCATCATGAGCCCTTCATAATCAGTTTTGTAGTCTTCTAGTTGCCGCTAATCTTTTGGCTTCACCAACACGCTCTTCCAAAAGCAAAACTTCCTCAAGTTGTGTAGGATATTCTGGTAGCTTTTTGTCTGAAAAACACTTGTATTTGTTAAGAATAAGAATAAGAATGTTTTACTCATTAATAACTATCATCAAAACAAATTGCTAATGGTCGCTTGCGCGAAAATAAGGTGCCGGCATGACAGAAGAGTCACCACCTTTCGTTATTTATCCCTCAGAGCGGGAAAGGAAACGATCGGAAAAACCTGACGAAAAAGGGTAAGACAAGGTCGTCGCAACCGTTGTCTGGGTTCGGGAGTCGGTTACGCAAGGGGAAGGTATTAGCACCCCTCACGTCCGTCGTACTCGACGGGATCCTCGCTTGTTTGTATACTTGGACGGGTTGGTTATAATCTATCTACCTATCAAGGCTGGCTGAAAAAGAAAAGAAAATGACTCGGCAAAGCATCGCACTTTATGCCTACGTATTCTCATCAGAGAATGAGAAATCAGAGTCAACGTAGTTCGGCCTACTACGGGTGAAGGTGGGGAAGGTTGCTCGCTAGGATATCGCATCCTATGCCTACGTACTTCCATCTGGTATGAAATATCAGAGCAAACGTAGTTCGGGAAACTACGGTTTATTTCCTGAAAGAAGTGTTTTTTATTGTGTTTGCGATTTCAACCGCACTAGAGACTATGACCTGAGAGTGAATGCGTCGCATGTCACCCAAAGGGTACCATACTAAACATCCAGACTATGGAAAAGAAACTCTCCCACAATCCTTTCTCAGATAGCTTAAGGCTCGTAACGTACGAAAGAAATCATTCATGATTACTGTATCTTAAACCGTTTTGAGATGAGAAGAGAACAGGCCCAACTAGGAGGGAGACTATCAAGTCCTACTGTTATCATGCCATGGATTCATCCTATGGTTGAGATTTGAACAGGGAACTCCTAGATGTTGTCATGCATAGGTTTCAACCTAAAAGTCTATCATCAAATCCTTATCAAAGGAAATGAGAGTCCTAAGGGATCATATCAATGATACACCAAAACAGACAAAAGCATTAGCTTTAACAGTAAAATGCATGCAATGCAAGTGAGGGAGGAAATGTGTGTGGGGCTTCAGCCTCCACAAGCTCGTCTCGACCTCAAGCCAGTCATGAAATAACAGTAATCATACTGAAATAAACAACATGCTATCAAGCAAAAACGGTAAATTGTAATCATACAGACAGGAGAAATGAAATGCTATCAAGCAAAATAAACACATGGGCAAGGGAGCTGGGCTCTACTGAATACCCGCAAGCAAAGCCAAGCAATAACAATACAATCAGATGCACTCATGCTCTTAGACTGAACTTATTCTAAATGTGCTTAATCTAATGCAGCAGACAAATCAGACAAAACACACAATACATCAAAGAAAACAGAAGAAAGCCTCAGCTCCTTCAGCAGCAACCCAGTCTTCAGACTTCAGAGATCACTTGCTTTCCAGGTATCAACCCTACAACATGAGTATCGACTCATCTTCTCCCTTGAGCTTCAGCTCCTTTGATCAGCTCTACCTTCAGGCTTCACTGTCTTCAGGGATCTTCAGGCATCAATTTGATCTTCACAGAGTCTTCAGACTTCAACAATCTTCAAGGAATCATCCTCTTCAAAGCTTCAGCTTCTATCTTCAAGGGCTCAAATGCTCCAGCAAACAAGATTCAGTTACCAAGATGAGGTGGGGATGTTACAGTACTCACTAACTTCCAAAGGATGTCATTGAGGACTTAACATCAAAAGACAGGCTCTCTCAAAGTTCTACCTCAGAGGGCAAGGTCACTAATCCCTCCAAAGGAGAGAGGTGAATACCCTTAAGGGACTCTGTGTCATAGAGAAGGAAGGAGGTGAACAAAACACTCCTTGTTTATTGAACAAAGTATTCTATCTAGGGCTCTGCCTATGCACCTATAAACCTATAAACAAAACAACAAAAGCTATGCTAAACTCCTCTGCAAGGTCTTCAAAGCTTCCATGATGATCCACAAGGTCTTCAACTCAATCTTCAAAGCTCACACACTCAAAAGAGAAGGAAAGAAAACACAACAATACAACTTATGCCTTTAAGCAACACACATACTATCCATACATTCAAAAATCAATGAAAAATACTAAAACACCATGCAATATTCTAGTAAAATTCTAGGGGATTCTATACATACTTACCCTTAACCCATATATTCCCCATACACTAATTTGGCCTATAAACCCCAAAACAAATTTGTTCAAGTCTATCTATACAACCTAAAACCCTAATTAGAGCACCTAAATGTCTAACAACCAAACTACATCAAATTTAATTTCTAAAATCAAGGGATAAATCCTACATGAAACTAGGGTTCAATATCTAACTATGCCAAAAAGAATGGCTCAAAAATCCTAAGGGAAAGTCTTAAAACAATTCATAGAAAATGAGGTATCAACTAAAAGATAATAAATGCCCTATTTAAAAGAAAATATCATCAAAAATTCCACATTAAAAATAAAACTTCATTTTTATTTTTATATTTTTCTACACAAAATTATCTCAACATAGAAAAAAGAATGAACAAAAAAAAGCCATTTATCAATTTTTTATGAATTTTTTAAGATTGCAAAAATATTAAAAGAATTTAAAATAAGATAAAACAATATAAAAGGGAGGGGGGTGGAAACAGTAATACGCGCCAGTTCATTTCAATGGGCCAAAAATTGGGTGGGGTGCGGATAGGAAAGCTGGACGAGGCCCAACGTCCTTCACTAACTGAAACGCGGCGTTTTGGCCGTTTTAATCTCCCTCCAAATCTGAATGAACCTGAGCCGTGCGATCGAGAGAAAAAGTCCACCATTTCAGCACAAACCAATGGTAGAGATTATATCTCCTACCTTGGGTCACCTAGGGTTTCCAGACACCTCCTTCACCCGCGAACCTTCCACTCCCTCTAGCTCCCTCATCTCTCCACCAATGGTCTCGACCCAAACATCAAAAATGCTCCCCACATTGCCCTCTATCCAGCCATGCCAAGATTTTTGACTAACTCTTCATGGAAACCCCAAACCGAATGCATACAACCTTGGGTACCACCATATTGGACTGCATGCAACATTCACAAACCTAACTTCTAACGACCCTAGCTTGTTCCTCTTGTCACCCTGAGTCCATTAAATCATTACATGCACATTTATACCTCCTAACAAACACTATCTTGATCTTCAAAGAATCACACACGCATGCTGAACCTTCATGGATTCATCCTAAACTCTTCACAATTGTTCCTTAAGTGTCTCTAACCATGAATATCACACTAACTGGCCCTAACCATGAGTAAATACAGTGATTCGAAGGAACATGCAAGCTTACCAAATGATGATGGCAATGGTGGTTATCTCTCTCTCCAGCTCTTGCCACTTGCTCTAACTGATCTTTGGATGATGGTGATGATTCTGATGAAGAGAATTTGTGCTCAAACCTCTTGAATTATGCTATCCAAACCTTTACGCAAATGGGAGTGATGAGTTGAATCACACACAACAGCCACGAATTCTTGAGCCTTCTTCTTGCTTTTCACTCCTCAACAATGGAGGATGATGATGATGATGAAAGATTACACTAACAATGGGATTTGGGAGAGATTGAAACCAAAATGCAATGAGGGAGTTATGGTATCAAAGTGTGTTTGCAAGCTTGAGGAATCACCAACCCTTGCATGAATGATCTCTACTCAATATATAGGCCATAATGGGAGCATCTAGGAGTGGCTGGAAACTTCTAAGAGCTTTCTAGAAGCTTCATGCCATGAACTTATGGATTTCTCACATATCTCATGACATCTCATGATATAATCCTTACCCCCCTTTAATTTCAAGTCAAAATCTCCCCATATGAGTTATAGAGGTGATTAGGGTGCTAAAACAACCAATGTGTTCACTTATTTCAAGTTTTCCCAAGTTGCCTTAATATGCAAGAAAGAATTTTACAAAGCAACTCCAATTTTTAAGCCTACACTCAAAAATGTGGCTAAACCATTGTTTTTAAAATGATGTTTCCAATCAAAATGATATATTGGATGACCCATTTTGGATTTCTAGATCCTCCAAACCAATTTCCAATTTCAACTTTTTAAACTTATATGCCATTTTTAGTTCATTTTTGACCAATCATGCAACTCCATGCTATGAGCTTTTCCAACAATTCATGACCTTCTTTCTAGACTTAAAATCACATTTTGAACAACTTTCATGTTTTGAGTTTTTCCATTTGAGGCTTGGAAGTAGGAGATATGGCATTTGCTTAAAAATGACCTATAACTGACAAATGACCAAAATACCCCTGTCTTGTTCACACCATAAGTTGAGTTCCACAAATCCTATCAAGGACTTCTACCACTCAAATTAAAGCTAAGAAGATGCCCTTCAACATTCATGTTGACCAAGAGATCATAGGAATCATCCTACTAGGGCAAAAATTGTCTGCAAGCTGGGTGACTTTCAAGGACCCAGATTCACACACCTCAGCTGCCCTGTAATTTGTCAAAACCATAACTTGAGCTCTGTAACTCCTATCATGGACTTTCACCACTCAAATTAAAGCTAAGAATAAGCTCTACAACATTCATGTTGTGGGGAGGATTAGATATCAATCACATCTAGAGCTAAAACTGCCTGGAAGATAGGGATCAAATTAGGGTTTTTTCACTGACAATCCTTGGAAACCCTGACTTGAAACTTCTCAAACTCCTCAATCATGATGAGTTGGCCTAGGAATCATCTTTATAACATATCTATACATCATTCCCTGATCTCATGGCCCCTGGATTAGGTCTCAACCTTCTCCAAATTTTCAGTTAATCTAGGGTTGACTCAGTCAAAACCCTAATTCTACCATTCATGGTTGAATCTTCTGGACTCCTGCATAGTGACTTCTCTGGGCTTCATGATGGCTATCAAGACATCTCATAGGCTTTCTCAAAACATCAAGTTCATTCTCAAAGTCTCAGAATCATCTGAGGGGCACCCACAACTCTCAAGCTATGAAGCACACAACCCTGGTTCCAACCAATTCCTCTGAAGATCTCTTGAACTGTCTGATGAAGATATCAACTTTCAAACACTAGATGGATAAATAATTGTTGGTCAAATTTTGGGGTGCAACAGCTGCCCCTATTCAAACAGCTTGAACCTGACTGGGTGAGAAGCGAACGGCTCTCAACCAATCAAGGTGCGAGACGATTGAATACCGGTAAACCCGAAAATTTGCCAACTGCACGAGCACACGGTACTCTGCGGGGAACAAATCTTCGAATATTGCAATGCTAGCCGCACGACAACTAGCTGGAGAAATATCGATCTGACATCGCCGTCAGTTATCCACATCAACTTCTTCTGATATTGCCTTCAGACAACCACAACACCCAACATCGCCGCTGGAGGACTAAATCACCTGACATCGCCGTCAAGAACAACCATAACTCAGGGAAACAAGCACCCAACATTGCCGCCGGAGACCTAAACCTGAATCACCAAAATACCCAACATCGCCGCTGGAGAAAATACAACAATGAACAAAATACCCCGCATCACCGCTGGAGAAATAAATCTGTCAAAATATCCCGCATCGCCGCTGGAGAAACACATCTGACAGGACACCCCGCATCGCCGCTGGAGAAATACATCTGACAAAATACCCCGCATCGCCGCTGGAGAACCACATCTGACAAAATACCCCGCATCTCCGCTGGAGAACTAAAGGATCTGCATCACCTAACATCGCCGTCAGAAGACTGGATCAACTTGACATGCCCAACATCGCCGCTGGAGAACTGAATCTGACATCGCCGTCGGAAACAAACATCCTCTTAGAGACACTCGACATCGCCGTCGTACAAACATCATCTTTACTGGGGATTTAAAGAGTCTGACCTCGCCGCCACACAAACATAATTTAACCTCGCCGTCGAATCCAAACGTTCAACCTCGCCGTCGAACAAACATCCAACCTCGCCGCCGGACAAATGATGATCTGACCTCGCCGTCAAATCCAAACGTTCAACCTCGCCGTCGAACAAACATCCAACCTCGCCGCCGAACAACTGATGATCTAACCTCGCCGTCAAATCCAAACGTTCAACCTCGCCGTCGAACAAACATCCAACCTCGCCGTCGGACAACTGATGCAACCCTGAACAATTCTGACCTGGGGTTCACCCCTGGTGAATGGAACAAAAGGTACACTTGCGTATTTGAAACTACTCCGCTGGGACTGAGAGACTTAACCGAGCATACTCTGATCTGGGGGTCACCCTCAGAACCATAACGAACATCGTAATACTGCTGCATGCTGCCCGCCGTAGAACCTCAACATTAAAGATATATGAAACCCTGGCCCCTGGCCACTCCAGATCCGCTGGAAAAAATATTCAAGTATTTCTGAATATGAATGAAACCCTGGCCCCTGGCCATTCCAGCTTCAGCTAGAAAGAACATCCTTGGCCTTCAAGGATGTAAACTTTGCCCGTCGGCAACTCTGCAGGAGGCATCTTCA
The DNA here is from genome assembly GCA_963859935.3 of Lathyrus sativus. Classification (NCBI taxonomy): domain Eukaryota; kingdom Viridiplantae; phylum Streptophyta; class Magnoliopsida; order Fabales; family Fabaceae; genus Lathyrus; species Lathyrus sativus. Next base: position 41,377,230 of record OZ012737.1, on the reverse strand, counting down.
ACATCAGTCTAAAGAAATGGTCCTTGGCCTTCAAGGATACATTGATATGCCTTCAGGCAACTCCGCCTCTGCTATAGCGCATCCGAGACTTCAGTCAGGGGTATACTTCGGCCTTCAGTCTGAAAAATGAATCCTAGGTCATTCATGACCTTAGGGACAACCTTGCCCTTAGGCACCTTCGCTTTAGCTTAGGAAATCTGTGACTTCAGTCAAAGAAATGGTATCCAGAGCCATTCATGACTCTACGGGGATTCAAACACTTTGCCTTCAGGCAAAAACTCCGCTTCAGCTGGAGAAACATCTTCGACTTCAGTCAGAAGAAATACTATTCACTTGATCGCAATCAATCATCACCTCAGGATAACTGACTTGGTCTTCAGGCCAACACGGATCACTTTGAATACAAAATCTTAGAACCTTGTCTTCAGCCACACGTTGATTCATCAACAAGGACATCTGAGCTCACAGGAACCTTCTGATACCGCCTTCAGGCGTTTACGCAGTCAATCTTCAGATTAGACAACACTGTTGGAGTAGACATATCACGCTGCTAAGGACTTCAAGAATCATCTTGAACAAACAAATCCGTCAGGCACCTTCAAGAATCATCTTGTACTGATAACCATTCTGGAGATTTTATTCTGCTGGGTGTTCCAGGAATCTTCCTGGGCAAACCTTGATGGGGACGCTATTGGGGAGCTCAAGAATCATCCTAAGCGAACAACTCGGGAAGCTGCGCTGAGGTCTTAAGAATCATCTTAAGCAAACGGCCCTGCTGAGGAATTCAAGAATCATCTTGAACTGAAGACTTCGCTGGGGATCTCAAAAATCATCTTGAGCGAGCGACTGTGGGGATTACACCGGGGTCTTAAGAATCATCCTAAGAAAGTGACCTCGTTGGAGAGAAAGTCAGGAATCATCCTGAGCAACTGGTCTCTTGGCTGAACACCTGTAAAACCAGAATGATAGTAACCTGGATCATGCTTATGATGCGTATGCTTCTGCGCCATGCCCCACACGATGGGAATAATATGCGTTTATGCTAAATGCTGTGCAATCACGCACAATGCTATGCAATCATGCACAATGCTATACAGTGTTAAATGCTATGTTAAATGCCATGCAGTCATGCACAGTGATGCGATCCCGTCAGCAAAATAAATGCCGAAGGGGAATTCTCCTGTCAAGGAGAAAGAACTACTCAGGTAGAGGAATCATCCTGCTGAGGAAAATGTGGACACGCCAATATCAATCAGGCTCTGTCTGGGGAATTGATCTTCTGCGGACTGCTGCATGGAAAACAACTTCGGTTGATCAGCTGCGGGGGACCGAAGCTCTACGAGAACTTGGACCTGCTGATATCCATCGCAAGAATAGACTGCGTGGCCGTCTCGGCTACTTTTCTGGGGATAACCACTCTGTGGGGAAACAACTTCAGCTGCTCCACACTCCACTGAGGAAAACATGGTTTGATCAACTTCTAAGGACTCGGCTCTCTTGGACATCTGCAAACTCGGCTGAGGAAGGAGAAGTCATTCTGCTTCGCTGGAGAGAGTGCGATTCTGGGGAGATACAGCATCAGCTGCCCCACGCTCTGCTAGGGAACATCCACTCAAGGTCCCAACGGCTTCCAAGGATTCTGCTTTTCTGCGGACTCAGCCGGGGAGAGAAATCATTCTACTTCACTGGAGAGTACGACTCTGGTGCGGAATTTCAATTTCGCCGGGGAAGAAAGAATCATCTGACTTCGGGGGAGAGTACAACTCTGTAGGGGAATACAACATCAGTTGTTCCAACACTCTACTGGGGAAGAGGGAATCATCCAACTTCAGGAGAGAGCATGACTCTGGTGGGGAATCTCAATTCCGCCGGAGACTCTAGTCTGGCACCATCAATTACTGCATCCTTCGGCATATGAACAGCTTCCTACGAGACCTGCACTTGTGACCCGGTGCTGGGGAGACACCTGCTTCGGCGACTTTACTGGGGAAACACGAGCTTCGGCACCCGAACATTCTTATGAAATCTGCACTTATGACCCGGTGCTGGGGGGAGACGACATCATTCTTCGGTGCTTGGCTCAGCTGATGAGGTGACGTTCCTTCAGGATGCGTCTGCTTGGGGAAAAGAATCATCTCTGCATGGGGAGACATATCGATGCTCACTATTCTGATTCTGATTCTACGGAGGAGAGACTACTGAACTCTGCTGGAGAAGGAGGATTCGCCCTGCTTCGGGGATACGCACGGCATATCCTCTGGAAGGTGCTACACCTGCAACAACACAAACAAACAGACAAGATACCCTTCTCAAAGGGGCCTATCCAGGTTATTATCTCGTGACAATATTCAGTTAATTAATTGTTTCAACAATCAATGGGCCTAGGCCCGTAAGTTTATGTATGCGCATTTTATCAAAAACATCGGCGTTTTCATTCGCAAACAAAACAGATAAATGCTAAACAGACAAGTAGAATTGCTGAATAATGTGCATTTTATTGATGATGAACCCCTGAATGGGCAAAAATGTTTTACAACAGAGGCAAACTCCTGGAATGAGGAAGCCGCACAAAAAAGAAAACATAAATATACATCAGTATATACAAATGTTGGCAATCGAGGCATAGACGAACACCATGAGTTGATCCCTCTAAGACCCACTCGACTTTGATACTTCTCCGACGCTTCAGCTCTGGAAGAGATTGATTCAGATAAACGGCCCTCAGGTCTTCCGAACCACTAAACAATGAAAGTCCATACGCGGAACGCAGTCATTTGCTTATTCAAATCCCTAACTTTTGCGTGAACCGCCCTTTAGGGTTTTCAGTTCACCGGGATACCCTTTTTTGCCGAAGCCGCCCAGTGTAGGTTTTCGACTTCGCGGGTGTACATTTTTTAATATATATCCCTAATTTTTGCCCGAACCTTTTATTCTGTTTTTGGTTCGCCGGGATGCCCCCTTTTTGCCTGGACTCTTTCTTTTTTGTCCAGCGGGTCTCTTTCAAGCAAAGTATTTTTTAACTGCGTCCGCGTTCACCGGGGACGCAAAATCTTCACCATCCATCGTGGATAACAACAAAGCTCCTCCCGAGAAGACCTTGCTGACGACATACGGCCCTTCGTAATTCGGAGTCCATTTGCCCCGGTGATCGGAGTGTGGCGGAAGAATCTTCTTCAGGACGAGATCACCCGTCTGAAAGCTTCTAGGACGCACCTTCTTATCATAAGCTTTCTTCATTCGGCTTTGGTACAAACGACCAAATGCAATCGATGCTAACCTCTTCTCGTCCATCAGGCTGAGCTGGTTCAAGCGATTCGTAATCCATTCTGCCTCATCGAGTTTCACATCAACCAAAACTCGCAAAGAAGGAATCTCCACTTCTAGCAGTAGGACAGCTTCCATACCGTACACCAAGGAGAAAGGAGTTGCCCCGGTCGACGTACGCACCGTCGTACGATAACCGTGCAAGGCGAACGGCAACATCTCGTGCCAATCTTTGTACGTCACAACCATCTTCTAAACAATCTTCTTGATGTTCTTGTTGGCCGCTTCAACAGCGCCATTCATCTTTGGCCGGTAAGGAGATGAGTTGTGGTGTTCAATCTTGAAGCTCTGGCACAGCTCCTTCATCATCTTATTATTCAAATTCGAACCATTATCAGTAATGATCCGCTCGGGAATTCCATAGCGACAGATGATGTCCCTCTTTATGAACTTAGCCACCACTTGCTTGGTCACATTAGCGTACGAGGCTGCCTCCACCCATTTGGTGAAGTAGTCGATAGCTACCAGAATGAAACGATGACCATTGGATGCAGTGGGCTCGATCTTGCCTATCATGTCGATGCCCCACATGGAGAACGGCCAAGGGGAGGACATGACATTCAATGGGCACGGCGGCACATGGACTTTATCAGCATAAATCTGGCATTTGTGGCATTTCTTCGCGAATCTGAAGCAATCCGACTCCATAGTCAGCCAGTAATATCCTGCTCTCAGGATCTTTCTCGTCATGGCGTGCCCGCCGGCGTGCGTACCAAATGTGCCCTCATGGACTTCCTCCATGAGCATACTTGCTTCTTTCTCATCCACACATCTAAGTAGCACGAGATCATGGTTTCTCTTATACAGCACTCCATCAGGATTGAGATAAAAGTTTCCAGATAGCCTCCTTAGAGTCTTCTTATCCTGGGTTTACGCACCCGCCGGATACTCCTTGGTCATAAGGAAGGTCTGGATATCGTGGAACCATGGCTTGCCGTCAGTGACATCCTCGATTGCAAACACAAATGCTGGTCTGTCAAGACGCGAGAGAACAATGCTTGGAGCTTCATTCCAAAGATTGACTTTATACATTGAAGCCAGCGTGGCTAAAGCATCAGCCATTTGATTTTCAGCCCTGGGCACATGATGAAGTTCCACTCGATCGAAGAACGGGAGCAGCCTCCTGGCATAATTCATGTACGGCACTAAATTCGCTTGACGAGTTTCCCATTCCCCTTTAATCTGATTGATTACAAGCGCTGAGTCACCATATATGTCTAGATTCTTGATTCTCAAATCAACTGCCTCTTCTAGACCCATAATACATGCTTCATACTCGACTTCATTGTTGGTAACTGGAAACGTCAGTCTCGCAGTAAACGGGATGTGGGATCCGTGAGGAGTCGTGATGATAGCCCCGATACCACTGCCATAGGAATTAACCGCTCCGTCGAATATCAACTTCCACTGAGACTTCCTATCTGGCCCCTCATCGGGCAATGGCTCATCGCAGTCCTTTGCTTTGAGAAACATGATGTCCTCGTCAGGGAACTCAAACTTCATCGGCTGGTAGTCTTCGATTGGCTGTTCGGCAAGGTAATCAGACAATACGCTCCCCTTAATGGCTTTCTGAGAGACGTACTGAATATCATATTCTGTTAACACCATTTGCCACCTGGCAATCCTGCCCGAAAGAGCCTGCTTCTCGAAGACGTACTTGATCGGATCCATCTTCGAAATTAGCATGGTGGTGTGATTGAGCATATACTGTCGTAGACGTTTGGCAGCCCAAGCTAGTGCACAACACGTCTTCTCCAGCATCGAGTATCGAGATTCACACTCAGTGAACTTTTTACTCAAATAGTAAATGGCATGCTCTTTTCTGCCCGTCTCGTCGTGCTGACCGAGAACGCAACCCATACTATTCTCCAGAACCGTCAGGTACATGATTAATGGCCGTCCAGCCACTGGGGGTATCAAGATTGGAGGTTCTTGAAGATACTGCTTTATTTTATCGAATGCCTTCTGGCAATCCTCATTCCAAGTAATCGCCTGATCTTTCTTTAAAAGCTTGAACATCGGTTCACAAGTGGCCGTGAGCTGAGAGATAAACCTTGCAATGTAGTTTATTCGGCCCAGGAAACCACGAACTTCTTTTTCTGTTTTCGGCGCTGGCATTTCTTGGATAGCTTTTATTTTCGCAGGATCAACTTCAATACCTCGTTCACTAACGATAAACCCCAATAACTTTCCGGACCGCACTCCAAAAGTGCACTTGTTAGGATTCAGCTTCAGCCTGAATTTCCTAAGCCTCTGAAAAAGTTTCAACAAGTTGACCAGATGCTCTTCCTCCGTTTGGGACTTTGCAATCATGTCATCAACATAGACCTTGATCTCATGATGAATCATATCATGAAACAAAGTTACCATTGCCCGCTGGTAAGTGGCCCCTGCGTTCTTCAGACCAAAGGGCATTACCTTATAGCAGAATGTGCCCCAGGGGGTGATGAACGTCGTTTTCTCCATGTCCTCCGGTGCCATCTTAATCTGATTGTAACCGGAGAAGCCATCCATGAACGAAAACACGGAAAACTGGGTTGTATTGTCGACCAACACATCGATATGAGGCAACGGGAAATCATCCTTAGGGCTCGCCCTATTCAAATCCCGATAATCGACGCACATGCGTACCTTACCGTCCTTCTTCGGTACAGGCACTATGTTGGCGACCCACGGAGGGTAAGTGGTAACGGCTAGAAATCCTGCGTCCAACTGCTTCTGGACCTCTTCTTTGATTTTTACAGCCATGTCTGGTCTCGTCCTCCTGAGCTTCTGCTTGACTGGAGGGCAATCTTCCCGCAACGGCAAGCGATGAACCACGATATCAGTGTCAAGTCCGGGCATATCTTCATATGACCAAGCAAAGACGTCACTATACTCTCGAAGCATCTCGACCAGCCTATGCTTGACATCATTCTGCAGCGCAGCCCCAACTCTGACATTTCTGACGAGCTCCTCAGAACCCAGATTTATGATCTCAATATCCTCCTCGTGAGGCAGAATAACCTTCTCCTCTTGTCTCAACAAGCGGGCCAGTTCTTCCGGGAGGTCTTCGTCTTCATCAATCTCATCCTCGGCTTGATAGATCGGGCAATCAAAGTCGTAGTGAGCCGTAGAGGGTCCAGAGTCGATGTCATCTGTTACGTGGATCCTGCAATAACAAGGGTTAAGTTTAAAGCAGGAATATGCAGGTTAGCACGAACCTCATTGCCGTTTTGTTGTTTTTCGAAATAAACATAAAATAGGAATAACAGAGAACACAATATTTGATTACGAGGAAAACGTCTTTTATTTATTAACAAAATGCATACACATAATCCAACAAGGCCCTGACAGTAAAACCACTATGCCCCGGGCAGGACATAGGGCTGTACAAAGATTGTAAAAAGCAAATCATTACTCTTCACTTGTCAGCTTGATAATCTCCTTGATGGTCCAATTGTGGAGGCGCTCGCCTGGCTTGCTCGGTTGAATCCAAGCGTCAAGATCGCAATCACTGTCTCCGCTGTCCTCCGACGCAGCGTTGATGCTCTCGAAAATTACTCCCCCCTTGGTGAATAGGATCAGCCCCTTCCCACGAGACGAGCTGCCAGAAGAAGATGAAGCTTCAGCTTCAGGAGAATATCCCAATCCAAACTTATCCTGCTTGATTGGTATATCCAAGACATGCCCCCAGCCTGGGGTGGAACCGGCTTCGACGACGGCCCGTGCTTCCTTAAACGAGGAGAGGTTCAACTCTTGCTTCTCTGCGACGACAGGAGCCACCTCCTTCACCCTGACGGTTTCAAATGCCTGGCAAAGAGTCTCATGGATCTCACCATCCATTTCAACGTATTTAAAGGACGACAGGTGGCTTACCATGATGTCCTCCTCTCCACAGACTGTCACTATGCTGCCCCCAACAACATATTTAAGCTTCTGATGCAGCGTGGACGTCACGGCACCGGCAGAATGGATCCATGGCCGTCCTAAGAGGCAGCTATAGGCGGGCATGATATCCATGATATAGAAAACCGCATTGAACGTCTCTGGACCAACTTGAATTGGCAGGGTCAATTCTCCGAAGACGTGGCGCTTGGTTCCGTCAAAGGCTTTCACGACTAGATCACTGGGCGTGCACAGCAATCCACGGGTATCCAACTTCATCAGTGCTTTTTTCGGAAGCACGTTAAGCGAGGAACCCGTATCCACCAGGACATGTGACATAATCGTGCCTCTGCACTCTATCGAGACGTGCAAGGCGCTGTTATGATCTCTTTCCTTAGGAGTCAGCTCCAGATCTGTAAATCCTAGCCCATTACCAGCATTAACATGGGCTACTACTTCCTCGAGTTGATTTACTGATATCTCCTGCGGCACGTATGCAGCATTCAATACCTTCAATAATGCATTGCGGTGCGCCTCAGAGCACAGCAACAAGTTAAGAATCGAGATCTTTGACGGAGTCTGATGAAGATGATCTACAATCTTGTAGTCACTCTTCTTGATTAGTCGCATGAACTCTTCAGCATCTTTAACCAGCAAGTCCTTCTCCGCCCCTGCAGGGACCTCTTCGACAGCTTTACCTTTACCCTTATCCACGGCGTCAGCCCGGACCACTTTCTCTGCTGCAACCTCTGCTGGTGCGAACACTCTTCCACTTCTAGTGATACCACTGACCTCGGTAAGATTCTGCATAGTTGATCCGAACGGCTCAAGCTCTATCTTTTGACCATTACAATAAACTTCGGCGCCATAATGCCATGGAACGGCATTGGTACTCTCGAATGGGATTGGTCCGGCCCTGGTGATGGTGATAGTAGGCGGACGGGGCGCCGAGATAGTAATAGGGTGACGAGGAATAGTAATGGTAGCAACTTCATCTGCCTGCTTCAGCACGACTTCCCCTGATGCACTCTCGACGCTCCGGCTGAACTGTAAAATACCCTCGGACATCAGACTCTGGATACCTTCGATCAGCCGCTCACATCCGTCAGGAAGTGTAGCACAAGCCATACATAATTCTCCGCACCCAGGGAAGAAGCCCTTCTTCAGCAACTTAGCCTTGACAAAACTCAACGGCGTCCTCAAATATTTGACATTAGTCAGCAAGTCTGAACTCTCCTCAGTGATAACAACATTCACTCCGCCCCCCTTATGATGAGGCATGGGGTTTTTGGTAACGTTGGGCACATTGTCAGAAAAGTTAATAACCTTGGCGTCCACCAAGTCCTGGACTTTGTGCTTGAAAGCTTTACAATTCTCAATCGTATGGCCTGGTGCCCCAGTATGGAAATCACAAGTAGCATTGGCGTCATACCCCGGTGGTGGTGCCCCTGTTAAGGGAGCCATTGTCCTCTTTTGCACTAACTGAAGCTGAAGCAATGTTTGTAAGAGATGTGCATACGACATAGGTGGAGTTTCAAAATGACGATTTGTCAGAGGAGCCCGATTCTGATATCTTCTATACCCCTGCTGATTCTGCTGCTGAGGCTGCTGCTGGTGCTGCGGCTGCGGTGGAGCAGCTGGGATATTTATGCTAGCAATCTGAGGCTGAGGGCCCTTGCCCTTTCTCCGAGCATTAGTGACAGCACTGGCATCTCCCTCTCGACGCTTGCCAGCATAAGGTTTCTTGCTACTTCCTCCAGCTGAGGATGATTCGCCCTGAATTTTTCCAATCTTTATACCGTTCTCAACATGCTCGCCCATAGTGATGAGAGCCGAGAATGTTCCAGACATGCCACTGACCAGCTTTTCATAGTAGATTCCAGGAAGGGTAGCCACGAACATTTGCACTAGCTCACGCTCAACCATCGGCGGTTGAACCCGAGCAGCCAGTTCACGCCACCGCTGGGCATACTCTTTAAAGCTTTCATTGTTCCGCTGTGAGAGATTCTGAAGCTGAACTCGGTTGGGAGCCAAGTCGCTATTATATTGATAGTGGAGAACAAACGCTTCTGCCAGATCTTTCCAGGTGCGCACAGTAGCGGGCTCCAAACCCATATACCATTCGAGTGATGGACCGGAAATACTATCCTGAAAGAAGTGCATCAGCAGCTTCTCATCGTCAGAATAGGCGGACATCTTTCTATAATAAGATCGGAGATGGACCCGGGGGCAAGTAGTACCCTTATACTTCTCGAAGGTAGGCACCTTGAATTTGTGAGGTACTTTAAAGTCAGCAATCAACCCTAGGTTGGACATGTCGACGCCCAATGTGTTCTGATTTTCTATGCTTCTCATCTTGTCTTCTAGCGCCTTGAACCTGAGTCGCGCTTCAGCATTCAACTCTGCCTCTACACCTCTCTGAGAGAATATGTCATCCTGATGGTCCTCCAGCCACGGTTGAGGCACCACCAGATTTCTTGCACCAGCATTGCCGTTGACCGGCCCTATGTTAACGTTGGCTCCCAAACTACCATTTACGGCGCCAGCCGCGTTGAGTCCGAGATTAGTCATCAGATTGTCGTTAGCACTGCCGTTGCCCCCGGCAGCAGGAACAACGTTATGTGGAGTATCCCCTGGAGGAGGAGTAGGCACGACCCCTCCATGAAGTATGCCATTACTGTCAACCCTGGAGATCAGAGGTTGAACCAGAGTACGAAGCTGGTCTTGACCATTCGCGACCACCTGCATCAGCTCCATAAAACGATCCATCCGCTCACGGAGTTCTTGGACATCTGACTGCACCTGGTCCATGATTCTTGTCTGATTAGCGCGACTTGAGTAGCGGTGGATGACTCTTTGATCAATCCTGGAGATCGAAAGCAACTCGGAACCTGAAAAACCTGAAAGTAATAAAGGTTAGGAAAAGCAATAAGATATACACCATGCAAATATGCTTCATGCAGATGCATGCGTGTGTCTGTGTGTGTGGGAGATTTTTCCCCGATCCTAGTGCCTTAGTGACGGTGCTGATGATAATAAGAGGAAGAAGAAATCCGAGCCCAATCATGGAAACATCAATCTCATATATATATGGAAAGGCCTGTCAAGGCAGTACACAGTATCAGCGAGTACAAATCAACAGCATGACCTCAGCCAACAAGTCTGGTGATGGTCAGCATACATCAAAGATCAAAAACAACAGGGATATAACTAGTCAAGTACGGCCACGAGCACAATACTCTGCTAATAACTCCTTTGTCTCTGAACGATCTGGCGAAGTGAGCAACCCCTCGACGAGTAGTTCCCTCTGCCTGATAGTATGCTGAAGCCCCTGAACTGAACTCTCCCAAGCGCCCTCGCCAAAGCAATCCTCCAGCTTCCGCTTCTTAGACTCAAACATCAGCTTATGCTCCTTCAGGCTAGCAATAGCTTTGTTGAGACGGGCTTCAGCGGAGTACCTGCGGGCGGTCTCTTCATCAAACCTCCGCTCACTGTCCTTCACTTCGGTCTCTAGCTTAGAAATCTGCAGCATCAGCTTGTCTTCTCGCTCCTTCCTGGTGGCCATGGAAGTCTTCCAATGCTGGTCGAACTTAGATATTCTCCGGTATGCTTCCTCCAAATGCTGCTTCTTCGTAGCTAGCACATCATTAGCAGCTCTGAAGTCTTGACCTAAGCGTTCCCGATCAGCAATCTGCTTTGCCAAGTCTGCACCCAGCTGGCTCACCGACTCTGTTTGCTTTTTGAGAGCATGCACGGCTTCGTTCCTCTCACTTCGAAGCTGAGATAACTCCTTCTCCAATTCTGCATTTGCCCTCTTCAGTTCATCCCGCTCGGCTAGTACCTGGTTGTGCTGATGAATGGACACAGTGGTAGGCTCTTCGACTGGTGGAGGACTCTCTGGTCTGACATGAGGGAATGGCATCCCTATAGTGCTGGCTCTGGCTCTGATCCAATCTGAATAAGGAGGGTAAGCTTGGTTGTTGCTCTTCCCCAACAAAGGCTTTCCTCTCGTGCTGATATTGTTCCACGCATACTGAAGCTTGGACAACAAATCCCCCTCTAGAATACCCGTGAGGTACAGAGATTCCCGTACCTCTTCTTCCTTCGGTGGAGTCCTCAAAGCATATGCAAACTGACGAACTAGCAATGATGGGTTGTAGTTGATGCAACCCTTCCTACCTATCAGAGGTACGTTAGGAAACCCATTACAACTGAAGATCATCTCGGTGCCTAACCTGCCTCTGTCAACGAACCAAACAATGTCTTCTGCCGACAAGCTCATCAGACGCTCAGGCCACTCAGTCATGGCTGCAGACAAGACAGAAGAACCCCTCTTGGGCAAATGACTATCAAACCACTTGTACAACAACGGTACGCAGCATGAAACATTCTTTCCTCTCCGGTTCTCATTCTTGTAATGCACCGAATGGTAAATGTCTCCGATCAGAGTAGGGACTGGATTCCCTGAGGCGAAGATATGGAATGCATCAAAGTCTACAAAATCAGGCATGCTGGGAAATAGGATGATGCCATATATGCATAAAGCAAGGATGGCGCTGAAGGCGTCCCAACATTTGTCCTTAGCACACTGCTGAGCCTTAGCTATCAGAAACTGCAGAGAGAACCCCGGGACCTTGTTCCAACTCGTCACCACTAACTCAGAAGCGCTCAAATGGAGTGAGGAAGCCAAGCTAACCAGATCAGGCTCAGCATCCATGTGGACAAAAGGCATCTGCCTTTTGATAGGCACACCCAGCATATCAGCATACTCTTCCAATGTCGGCGCGAGAACGAAGTCATGAAAAGTGAAACACCTCAGAGGAGGGTCATAGAACTGCAGAAGAGCATGTAACCCATTCAACTCGGACGTAGAAGGTTTGTAAACCAGGCTAAGCAACCTACCATAAGACTTCCTGAACCTATCCTTCACAGAATCCCTTGCCAGGGCTATCAAACCAGTCAGCTTCGACACATCGGGGGTCGGGAACTTGTACGCAACAGTCTTCCTGAGAGAGGCCATAATAACAGTAGGAGGCGGGAAATCCTGGATCGGGGAAACGGTACCTGCAACACAGACACACGTTAATGGAATGCAGATGAATGCGTAAACTAATGCAAAATGCAGGTATGCAATAATATATCCAGGTGGCTGCTGTGGAGATTCGGTATCAACAGTCACTGATGAGAAGGAAACCCCGGTGTAAACCACTGATCTGATCTGCTGAGAATAACCATCTGATAGGATCGAGATCAAAATTCTGCTCTGTCAAGAGTAAGTGCATGATAATAAGGACCCCGGGCGCAAGATCAAGGAACATCTGTTGAAGTCTTCAGACCCCAAATCAAAATCTGCCCTATCAAGAACAAACACACAGCTGCTGATGAGATCTTCAGACCTCACTCAAAATCTGCCCTATCAAGAACAAATAACATCTGCCGATGAGGTCTTCAGACCTCACTCAAAATCTGCTCCATCCAGAGCAAACCACCGATGATAACATACTGATCAAAGCCTGCTCTATCAAGAACAGACAAACACCCGGCGACAAGATCCTCTGATCAAAAACCTCTTGCTCTATCAAGAACATGTCTGCAACTGAGAACCCAACATAACTGATTCACTGTCAAGAAAACCAGGTAGTCTGAAGGTCTAAGTTCCCTGCAATAAACCCAGTCCCACTCACAGGTATGAACCTAGACTGACTCAAGGTACGGCATCCTATGCGTTCATCAACGTCACAGACTTTCAAAACTGATGATACGATTCCCAGAAGGAGTGGCATCATCAAGTCCTGAAGAGGCCTCACTTAGCTGAATCACAAATGATCGGTCCCCAGAGTCGACAATCCACCAAACCAGCAACCGTCTCAACCCAAAGGGTTGAAAGTGAAGCCAACCGGATGAACCTCGTCTGAGCGTGGATTTCATGAGACACTAGTGCCTGCAAAGCAAGCACGCGCCCACTAATTTCCACTCTAAGTCTATGGTGCACTCAAGCCTGGGTCTGGCTTCTCACTCAATCAGAACTCCCATCCCACAACAGCACAAATAATCATATCTTACCGAATACAAAATGCGGGAAATAAAGTGCGAGAAGTAAAAAAATGCGATAAATACACGCAACCCAACAGCAAACACACAAACGATAGGATTGACTCGCAGGGAACCGTTGGAGTCCCCAGCAGAGTCGCCAGCTGTCGCTTGCGCGAAAATAAGGTGCCGGCATGACAGAAGAGTCGCCACCTTTCGTTATTTATCCCTCAGAGCGGGAAAGGAAACGATCGGAAAAACCTGACAAAAAAGGGTAAGACAAGGTCATCGCAACCATTGTCTGGGTTCGGGAGTCGGTTACGCAAGGGGAAGGTATTAGCACCCCTCACGTCCGTCGTACTCGACGGGATCCTCGCTTGTTTGTTTACTTGGACGGGTTGATTATAATCTATCTACCTATCAAGGCTGGCTGAAAAAGAAAAGAAAAATGACTCGGCAAAGCGTCGCGCTTTATGCCTACGTATTCCCGTCTGGAACGAGAAATCAGAGTCAACGTAGTTCGGCTTACTACGGGTGAAGGTGGGGAAGGTTGCTCGCTAGGATATCGCATCCTATGCCTACGTACTTTCATCTGGTATGAAAGATCAGAGCAAACGTAGTTCGGCTAACTACGGGTTATCTCCTAAAAGAAGTGTTTTTTATTATGTTTGCGATCTCAACCGCACTAGAGACTATGACCTGAGAGTGAATGCGTCGCATGTCACCCAAAGGGTACCATACTAAACATCCAGACTGTGGAAAAGAAGCTCTCCCACAATCCTTTCTCAGATAGCTTAAGGCTCGTAACGTACGAAAGAAATCATTCATGATTACTGTATCTTAAACCGTTTTGAGATGAGAAGAGAACAGGCCCAACTAGGAGGGAGACTATCAAGTCCTACTGTTATCATGCCATGGATTCATCCTATGGTTGAGATTTGAACAGGGAACTCCTAGATGTTGTCATGCATAGGTTTCAACCTAAAAGTCTATCATCAAATCCTCATCAGAGGAAATGAGAGTCCTAAGGGATCATGTCAATGATACACCAAAACAGACAAAAGCATCAGCTTTAACAGTAAAATGCATGCAATGCAAGTGAGGGAGGAAATGTGTGTGGGGCTTCAGCCTCCACAAGCTCGTCTCGACCTCAAGCCAGTCATGAAATAACAGTAATCATACTGAAATAAACAACATGCTATCAAGCAAAAACGGTAAATTGTAATCATACAGACAGGAGAAATGAAATGCTATCAAGCAAAATAAACACATGGGCAAGGGAGCTGGGCTCTACCGAATACCCGCAAGCAAAGCCAAGCAATAACAATACAATCAGATGCACTCATGCTCTTAGACTGAACTTATTCTAAATGTGCTTAATCTAATGCAGCAGACAAATCAGACAAAACACACAATACATCAAAGAAAACAGAAGAAAGCCTCAGCTCCTTCAGCAGCAACCCAGTCTTCAGACTTCAGAGATCACTTGCTTTCCAGGTATCAACCCTACAACATGAGTATCGACTCATCTTCTCCCTTGAGCTTCAGCTCCTTTGATCAGCTCTACCTTCAGGCTTCACTGTCTTCAGGGATCTTCAGGCATCAATTTGATCTTCACAGAGTCTTCAGACTTCAACAATCTTCAAGGAATCATCCTCTTCAAAGCTTCAGCTTCTATCTTCAAGGGCTCAAATGCTCCAGCAAACAAGATTCAGTTACCAAGATGAGGTGGGGATGTTACAGTACTCACTGACTTCCAAAGGATGTCATTGAGGACTTAACATCAAAAGACAGGCTCTCTCAAAGTTCTACCTCAGAGGGCAAGGTCACTAATCCCTCCAAAGGAGAGAGGTGAATACCCTTAAGGGACTCTGTGTCATAGAGAAGGAAGGAGGTGAACAAAACACTCCTTGTTTATTGAACAAAGTATTCTATCTAGGGCTCTGCCTATGCACCTATAAACCTATAAACAAAACAACAAAAGCTATGCTAAACTCCTCTGCAAGGTCTTCAAAGCTTCCATGATGATCCACAAGGTCTTCAACTCAATCTTCAAAGCTCACACACTCAAAAGAGAAGGAAAGAAAACACAACAATACAACTTATGCCTTTAAGCAACACACATACTATCCATACATTCAAAAATCAATGAAAAATACTAAAACACCATGCAATATTCTAGTAAAATTCTAGGGGATTCTATACATACTTACCATTAACCCATATATTCCCCATACACTAATTTGGCCTATAAACCCCAAAACAAATTTGTTCAAGTCTATCTATACAACCTAAAACCCTAATTAGAGCACCTAAATGTCTAACAACCAAACTACATCAAATTTAATTTCTAAAATCAAGGGATAAATCCTACATGAAACTAGGGTTCAATATCTAACTATGCCAAAAAGAATGGCTCAAAAATCCTAAGGGAAAGTCTTAAAACAATTCATAGAAAATGAGGTATCAACTAAAAGATAATAAATGCCCTATTTAAAAGAAAATATCACCAAAAATTCCACATTAAAAATAAAACTTCATTTTTATTTATATATTTTTCTACACAAAATTATCTCAACATAGAAAAAAGAATGAACAAAAAAAAGCCATTTATCAATTTTTTATGAATTTTTTAAGATTGCAAAAATATTAAAAGAATTTAAAATAAGATAAAACAATATAAAAGGGAGGGGGGTGGAAACAGTAATACGCGCCAGTTCATTTCAATGGGCCAGAAATTGGGTGGGGTGCGGATAGGAAAGCTGGACAAGGCCCAACGTCCTTCACTAACTGAAACGCGGCGTTTTGGCCGTTTGAATCTCCCTCCAAATCTGAATGAACCTGAGCCGTGCGATCGAGAGAAAAAGTCCACCATTTCAGCACAAACCAACGGTAGAGATTATATCTCCTACCTTGGGTCACCTAGGGTTTCCAGACACCTCCTTCACCCGCGAACCTTCCACTCCCTCTAGCTCCCTCATCTCTCCACCAATGGTCTCGACCCAAACATCAAAAATGCTCCCCACATTGCCCTCTATCCAGCCATGCCAAGATTTTTGACTAACTCTTCATGGAAACCCCAAACCGAATGCATACAACCTTGGGTACCACCATATTGGACTGCATGCAACATTCACAAACCTAACTTCTAACGACCCTAGCTTGTTCCTCTTGTCACCCTGAGTCCATTAAATCATTACATGCACATTTATACCTCCTAACAAACACTATCTTGATCTTCAAAGAATCACACACGCATGCTGAACCTTCATGGATTCATCCTAAACTCTTCACAATTGTTCCTTAAGTGTCTCTAACCATGAATATCACACTAACTGGCCCTAACCATGAGTAAATACAGTGATTCGAAGGAACATGCAAGCTTACCAAATGATGATGGCAATGGTGGTTATCTCTCTCTCCAGCTCTTGCCACTTGCTCTAACTGATCTTTGGATGATGGTGATGATTCTGATGAAGAGAATTTGTGCTCAAACCTCTTGAATTATGCTATCCAAACCTTTACGCAAATGGGAGTGATGAGTTGAATCACACACAACAGCCACGAATTCTTGAGCCTTCTTCTTGCTTTTCACTCCTCAACAATGGAGGATGATGATGATGATGAAAGATTACACTAACAATGGGATTTGGGAGAGATTGAAACCAAAATGCAATGAGGGAGTTATGGTATCAAAGTGTGTTTGCAAGCTTGAGGAATCACCAACCCTTGCATGAATGATCTCTACTCAATATATAGGCCATAATGGGAGCATCTAGGAGTGGCTGGAAACTTCTAAGAGCTTTCTAGAAGCTTCATGCCATGAACTTATGGATTTCTCACATATCTCATGACATCTCATGATATAATCCTTACCCCCCTTTAATTTCAAGTCAAAATCTCCCCATATGAGTTATAGAGGTGATTAGGGTGCTAAAACAACCAATGTGTTCACTTATTTCAAGTTTTCCCAAGTTGCCTTAATATGCAAGAAAGAATTTTACAAAGCAACTCCAATTTTTAAGCCTACACTCAAAAATGTGGCTAAACCATTGTTTTTAAAATGATGTTTCCAATCAAAATGATATATTGGATGACCCATTTTGGATTTCTAGATCCTCCAAACCAATTTCCAATTTCAACTTTTTAAACTTATATGCCATTTTTAGTTCATTTTTGACCAATCATGCAACTCCATGCTATGAGCTTTTCCAACAATTCATGACCTTCTTTCTAGACTTAAAATCACATTTTGAACAACTTTCATGTTTTGAGTTTTTCCATTTGAGGCTTGGAAGTAGGAGATATGGCATTTGCTTAAAAATGACCTATAACTGACAAATGACCAAAATACCCCTGTCTTGTTCACACCATAAGTTGAGTTCCACAAATCCTATCAAGGACTTCTACCACTCAAATTAAAGCTAAGAATATGCCCTTCAACATTCATGTTGATCAAGAGATCATAGGAATCATCCTACTAGGGCAAAAATTGTCTGCAAGCTGGGTGACTTTCAAGGACCCAGATTCACACACCTCAGCTGTCCTGTAATTTGTCAAAACCATAACTTGAGCTCTGTAACTCCTATCATGGACTTTCACCACTCAAATTAAAGATAAGAATAAGATCTACAACATTCATGTTGTGGGGAGGATGAGATATCAATCACATCTAGAGCTAAAACTGCCTGGAAGATAGGGATCAAATTAGGGTTTTTTCACTGACAATCCTTGGAAACCCTGACTTGAAACTTCTCAAACTCCTCAATCATGATGAGTTGGCCTAGGAATCATCTTTATAACATATCCATACATCATTCCCTGATCTCATGGCCCCTGGATTAGGTCTCAACCTTCTCCAAATTTTCAGTTAATCTAGGGTTGACTCAGTCAAAACCCTAATTCTACCATTCATGGTTGAATCTTCTGGACTCCTGCATAGTGACTTCTCTGGGCTTCATGATGGCTATCAAGACATCTCATAGGCTTTCTCAAAACATCAAGTTCATTCTCAAAGTCTCAGAATCATCTGAGGGGCACCCACAACTCTCAAGCTATGAAGCACACAACCCTGGTTCCAACCAATTCCTCTGAAGATCTCTTGAACTGTCTGATGAAGATATCAACTTTCAAACACTAGATGGATAAATAATTGTTGGTCAAATTTTGGGGTGCAACACTAATACCATAAATTATTTTCATAATCTCTCCCAAAAGTGCTTCTATCAGCAAACAAATTAAAATCACATAATTCAAACAAATAAGAAAAAGAACTAACCAAAACTCTTTTTACTCTTAGGTGGCTTGGAATTTGATTCGTTGATCTTTTGCAAGAAATTTGAAGTGCATTCATGATAGGGATTAGAAGCATAAACACAGTTTGGCATAACTCTTGGATTCTGAGCCATCTCTATCCAACTCTCACCACCACCTTCACCTTTGATACAAACCAACCTAAGCATAGTAACTGCTAAATCAAATCCAATAATCGAAGAAAAAAAACATATATCATATGATGGAAAAAAATTAAACAAAAACCTAAGACATATACATACAAACCATCCCTGACGTGTAATTTGGTTGCAAAGAGAAGGAGTCAAATCCAGTAATGGTACACAACAGATCACCCGAGTTGTCGAACATTTCCTGGAACCAAATTCGCTTGTTTAGACATAGAAAACACAAAGCTATCCTATATTTTAAGGCATTATTGCATTGAAAATTAGTATAGATAAACATTTTCTTATTTCTTGGAATTAGTTTCATGACAGTTAATCATCAACCTGTAGTATTCATCTCACTAACAGGCTGCAACTAAGCACTAACAACATGTTGGACAAAACTTTTCTAACTAACTTATGTTAATAGTTTTTATAGACCAAAATCAATTCAGCATCTTCACCAATTGAAGCCATAACACAGCCAGCAAATCATAACAGTTCAAAGTTGGAACTTTACCATAGCTTTGGATAAATAAGCAGTAAGTACAAGTCCAACAGAGTTCTAACTTATTTCTAACTAACCTTTAGCTTCATTTTAACTAACCTATTTTAACTGTCAGGAAACTAATTCCAACAAGCTGATAACAGAAATTTCAGATTTCCAAATTAACTCACAACATCATAATTAAACCAAATTCAAAACTGCCATAACTTAAACTCTTTTTCATAAATTTATACAAAAATAATTTGACATTATTGGTAATTGGTATTTTTCTGGTGTATCTTGCATAGGCCATTCTTATCCTTGAGAATAGAAGCACATATCTTAAATTTCGAAGTTCTAGAAATTATGTCATGTAGCAGCAAGACTTTAATATATTTTATATTTATATGCAGGTAAGGCACATACTGAATGATCGCAAGAAGCTGCGTAAGGTGATAGATCCAGATATGGCTCGAAATTCTTACACCATTCAGTCTATAGTCATGTTTGCCAATCTGGTATCAAGATGTGTATGAACTGAAAGTAATGAGCGGCCTTCAATGGAAGATTGTGTAAAAGAGATCCAAATTATTATCTATACAAATTCAAAAGGCTTGGGAATGGTTATACATAGTTTGAGACTGATCTAATGACACCATAAGTTTAGACGTCAGAATTATGGTGATTTCTTGTTGAAAATAAACAGAGTGAACTATGTTTGGTACTTTTCCATATATATACACCAGACCAATTAATAACAGTATTTTGAACAATTATGTACAAAGATAACTAACTTAATGATCTTACAAGATGAAGAACTAAGTCCACTATGAGCAAATCTTAAACGAGCCTTTTCTTTTTTTTTATCTCCAACCACATTATCATCTGTCTTACTTCTACCCTCACCTCCAACTAATTCCATACCCTCACCTCATCATAATAAATCTCATAGAAACACTTATCAGTGTGCAATGGGAAAGCAAGCTATGGGAAATATAGCATATAACCAGCTCCGACGAATGGACACCTTACTTTATTTATTGGTTTATCCTCAACGACCTTTGCTAACAACAAAATCAATTGAGCTGGTTGGATATGATAAGCTTGGAGCAGGTCAGAATGCCACTGTAGCTGTAATGAGCTACGGTGGTTATGATATTGAGGATGTAATTGTCATGAACACGTCATCTGTTGACCGAGGGTTTGGTCGTTGTATAGTTATGAAAAGGTATGTTGCTGTTAGATAAAAGTATCAGAATGGCACACAAAATCGTATATTGAGGCCCAATAGAGCTGCAGACTCAGGGGGAAATATGCAGATACTTGATGATGATGGGATTGCTGCTCCTGGAGAAATTATTAGGCCAAATGACATTATGGTAAACAAGCAATCACCAAATGATACGCAAACTCAAGTATCTATAGCTAACTTTCCCGATAGTGCATATCGGTCCAGTCATTCAACATTCAGTAAATGTCATGGAGGTGAAGCAGTTGATAGTGTAGTTCTTTGTAATGATAAGGATAGTAACATGTGTATCAAACTTCTAGTCCGTCACACAAGGAGGCTTGAGCTTGGTGATAAATTCAGTAGCAGACATGGGCAGAAAGGTGTTTGTGGAACAATTGTCCAGTAGGAAGACTTCTCGTTTTCTGAGAAAGGCATTTGTCCATATCTGATTATGAATCCTCATGGGTTTCCAAGTCAAATGACAGTTGGAAAGATGATAGAGCTTCTTGGAGGGAATGATATTTCTTTAGTCATGACATACTCATCATTGCCATAACCAATATGAGGAGTTCCTGCGGCATCCATTGCTGAAGCTCTCACCAATTCCACTCTCCATCTAGACCAACCAAATATTTTAGCATGACATCCCTCAACCTTCCTGGAATTTCCAGATTGTGACATTTAATTCGCAGACCTGTTTTCACCCACACATCGCTCAACGGTTTAACTTCTCCGTCATTACATACTATCCAACTACCTGCAGTGAAAAGCCAATGCCCCAGCTTGATAATAGATCTCCAAAGACTCAAATCAGAACCTCGTATCTTGTTAAAATCTAGCAGCCTAGAGAAATTATAGTTATGTTTACGTCTTTGTACCACAGGTCATCCACGTGATACTTTTTATTATTCTCCGGATCACCCCATATGAATTTATGTTGCATGCCATGAATTTCATCAATGCAGAACTTTAGAATAAGATTGGTCATCATAGGAAAAATCGAAATAGCCTCCATAACGCTCTTTGTCAAGGTTACTCTTCTCGAAAACGATAGACAATTAGTTTTCCAAGTCACAAGTCTTGCACTAATTTGATCCAGCAAGTATTGAAATCTACCTTCATCGCACAGTAAATTACATTCTTAACAAACAGTAGATTCATTTACCTTCACCGTACAATAATATTCCTGAACTAGGTGAGCAACAAGAGAAACCGGGTTATTTGGTCATTAAAACATATCCTCATCATTCTTTTTACACCACATCCAAAGATTATAACAACCAATAGCTCATAAATCACACACTGAGCTCCATCAATGACACACCCTGTGACTTAAATTCAAATTAATTCAATCATCTAAATCTCCTTGAAAGAAAATGAATTCTTAAATCACTAGGCACACAACAGAACCAAAGTTGCACGGACTTAGAGAAATCCCTAACAACATGTAGATTTATCTCTATGATATCTCCACAATAATTACACGTATCATGAACCAAACCTATTATATATTTAATATGGTTTGTAAGCAGTCTATTGTGGGTCAATAACCAGGAAAATGAAGACTAATTGCAAACATAAAGTTGATGACAACTAATTGCAATGGTACCTATCACCGTGACGAAGTTGTTTTGTTGTGTCTCCGACGTTGCCATAAACTAATGGTGGATCGTGGATGGTGGTGCGTCGTTTTGTTTTTGACAGAACTGGCTGCTCCGGTAAAGGGCTGGCCCTGTACACCAATAGCAACAATGTTACAATAACATACAACCAATTTCAATTCAAGGCTGCAGATCTACCACACTAACATCCCCTAACGCCCCAAAAACAAAACTCTGCTCCATTACAAAGCAGCTTAGCAGAAGACCAACAGAATACCGCAACATACCAAAATAGCCAAACAAACAGTACAAAATCCCGCAACAACAAAATTCTGCAACAACAACATACCAAAATAGCCAAACAAATAGACCAACTCCCAACTACAATAGGGAAATGATCAGGAAACACTTTAACTAAAAACTACACAACTCTACAAGCAGAATAAAATTCAACGACCATAAAAAAGCTGCACCCTGTACAAACGGCAACAAAAGAACCAATTTAACACAAATCGATGTGGTACTTAAATATCACTTTCATAATCCTGAATATATTATTGAATGAGTAAATGAAGTGTAGCAAGTAGCAGATAAAAAATAATTACAATTTCACTCTCAAGAAATTGTAGTTTCTAGTGAAGGATTTCTCGTCCAACTCATCCTGGTACACAAAAGTGTTTTGTATTAATAATGAAGTGCAATTGATTTTCACATATTGCAGACCTATCTAACATAAATGTACTAGTTATATAAAATCAAAGAACAATCATGAACAACCGAAAAATGCATGCACTAAAACATAATCACCTAATAAACTGCCTAATACAATATAGACAACAAGCATCAACAGTAAAATATAAGAAGCTTGTACATAAGAAATATTGATTAAAAAAATGTAGTAATAGGTTCGTTGTTGTACCTTGAAAAAGTGGATGCTGCCACCTAAACATGCACCAGAAGAGAAAAGGAAATATTACATTAGTAAATGATATTAGGAAGTTAAAACATATTATAATTTTCGTTGAACACCTTTCTAGAGGATTGTGCTTTCTGCGAGTCAAATCAATTTTGACGTTACTAACATCGACATCCTCCTCTTTCAACATAACTCCGCCATTTTTCTGTCAAATGATGTTACATGAAAAACGACATAAAATTCCCTGTTGAACCCTGGGAAAAATCAAAAGCATGCACATACGAGAAGGATTAAAAAAAAAGACATGGGAACAAACTATATCCTGTGGAGTGACTTTCTTAACATAATCCATTATATCCCTTGGAACAACATACTCGTTACAAAACTGCAAAACGAAACATGAACTTGTCCATTTGCAACATCAATTCCATTTCGTCCATTTGCAACAATATCATACAGGAAACTTTTCTCACTTGAGCTCTTAATAACCAACAAAAAGAAAACAAATATATCAAAAGGAGAGGGAAAAAATAGATGTTAGAAATAAATACCAACAATAAGAATAAACCAAACTCATAAAATATGTCTAGAGAATAGACAAATTAAATTTAAAATTAAAAATCTTACCCTAGGAAGAGAAAATTCGGAGCTTGCCAATATCATGTCCTGCCAAATAACCACCCATTAGTGTCTTCCGTTCATCATTCTTACACTTTGCCACTCCTATCTTCATATGTAAAGATTAATCAAATGAGTAAGAATATAATTGAAATGAATAAACAATGAAATGAAAATTCCTTCCATTCCTATCTTTAAAACTGAAATAAATAAACAATGAAATAAAAATTCCTTCCATTCTAAGTTTTTCTAATTGTTCTAGAGGTGTAGATAAGATCCTAAGTCTAGATTTTTGGGTTGTAGAGCTCTTTCCCAGGCTGTCTGTGTGTTGCAGCAGCTTTCTGAATCAAAGTGGGTTGCAGGGCTCTTCTTTGGCTGCATCCTTTCATTCTAGATTCTTGTCTGATGTTGGCGTTTTTCCTTTGCTTGGTCATCTCCGAGGCAGTATCAATATCCTGTTGCACTTAAGTAGTTAATTTCAAGATACCAACTTCTAACACCTACATTATTTTTGTTGAAACTAAGATTGAAAGCTTGAGTTCACAGCTACCAACTCAGGAAACAGAACAATTCAAGGCTATTTTTCTACAACTCACTCATTTTTCTGCAATATCACAATTCATTCTCAAAGAATCTCACCTTGCTCTTCATTCTCACTTCATCATTCACAAACATATAACTATTATGTGTTAACCATCTTCAACCTTCGAAATCAGCACCACTCGTCTTCATCTTCCAGTTTCAACCTCGTCACTGCAACCAATCAATAAATTTCACAAACTCTCTTGTGCCTCACAACGCATATGCTACATATAAGCCACAACAATTCAAGCAATTTCACAAACTCTCCCGTGCCTCACAACCCCTCTGCTACAGAATCGGAAGGAAGAAATAAGGTGAAAGAAGAAGAAGCGCGCAGAAGAAAGTCGGAATTGTAGAGCAAAGGAAGAAAAAGCATTCAGGAAGATTCTTGGTACCTGAGCATCTCTTAACCTGCTTCATTCGAAGTTAATATGAATTAAGTTGAAATCAACTACATCACCTGCTTAATTCAGTTAAATGATGAGATGAATTAAGGAAGTTGTATGAATTTGTTAAGACTATTTTAACTTATGAATTACAACACTGTGATGTAGTTGAAATCAATGATACTCACTCTACCACTTATATATCTCTGCACTAATTTGGCTACTATGAACAAATATATCTTTCTTAAAAATGAGAAAGAAGATCTAGTCTAAAATAACACAACCCTGTATGAGTGAGTAGCAGTTATGAGTGAGTTGCAGTTATAAATTCAAGGACTTGTATATTGCAGAAATATGATTCTCAAAAGAGTAACATAAATTAAATAATGAGATGAATTGAGGAAGTTTTATGAATTTGTAAAGACTATTTTTGCTTGTGAATTACAACATTGTGATGTAGTTGAAATCTTTCTCAAAAAAATTATATAAAAGATCTAGTCTAAAATAATACAACCCGATATTTCGATTTAAATTACAAGTATATTTTGAAGCCTATTCTGAATTATAAATAATGTATCAAAAATCAAGCTACTAGTTTAAACTCCTAAACAAGCCAAGGACTCCAAATCAAACAACAAGCCCAATAGAGAAAGCAACTGCCGTAGCCAAACACGATCACCGGAAACAAAACCAAGCCCGACACCAACTCAGGACAAAACCATTGAATTAACAATATGAATTTGCAACCGTAATCCTTCAACATCGAGAAACTCGACATAACACGTCCACACAGATAAATAATTCATTTTCTTACTCAAATTTAACTCCCAAACAGAGAAATCAAACACATAATGCTTAAAATCCAAACCAATTGAATACAAAATGCAGAGTAAAATCCAAACATGGATCTGATTCAAGGTTTGAAAAGTAATTTAGGGTTTGAGAAGACAAACTTGTTCAGATTCAAATTGATGGTGGTTGCTTTGACGGTGATTTGCAATGACGACGAGAGTGCTGAAAACACATAATTGTTTCCCTCTTTCTCCAATGGTGTGAGCGGAGATTTCTTAGAAAGAAGAAAAAAAAGACACATACAAGGAGAATGAATTCTAAGTTTTAGCGGGAAGATGAAATTTTAGATGACGGCACCGTCGCGACTGTGAGGGAATCTGAGGGTGAAGTTTTTGCAAATTTTGAACACGTAACGACGGTAGATCCACAATCCACATATGTAGTTTTATTTAATTAATTTTTTTATTTCTCTTTAATAAATGCATGTTATTAAAATGTTTTGTTTATTTTTTATTTTATAATATTAAGAGTATATATAGTTTAATTTTGTGTTTAACTTTTACTATAAAAACTATTTTTAAAATTTTGAGTTTATTAAATTTTGATATATAGTAAATTTTTTATATTTTTAATTTAATTTTTACTAAAATATATAAATTATATTTTTTAATTTCACAAAAACAAAAAATAAATATATTAAGTAAAACTAATATTTTTTTTAATAAATTTAGATTAATTATTAAAATTTAATTTAAAATTAAAAATTTTCACAATTCACATTAAAAATAATTAATAAAATAGAACAAATAGAGATTAAAAATATCATTCTAATTTTATAATAAAGTATAAATATATTAACATTGTTACCAAAATTAATTTTAATAAAATTTAACTATTTATATAATAAAACAGAAAATATTTTACTATTATTTTAGACAAAAATATTAAGCTACAATGTCATGAAAATTATAATAATTATAATAATTATTTACTAAATTAATTAATAAAATTGAAAAGGTTAGAAAATAAAAATCCATGAAAATAGTGGAAAATTAAATGAATAAAAAAAATATTGATTATGATTGGCTAAAGTAATTGCGACAGTTCACCTTAACTATCGCGATTGTAGAAAGAGGACGGTTATTTGGTAACTGTCGCATTATTTTATACAACATGCCTAAAAAATTTGCGACGGTTGGCTCAAACCGTCGTGAGAACTGTCGTAGTCCAGGAATAAGGACGGTTTTTTTATAACTGTCGCAAAAAATCTACGACGGTTGACCCTAACTGTCGTGACAACCGTCGCAATCCAAGAATAAGGACGGTTTTGTGATAACTGTCGCAACTCAAGTGTCGTAAATCTCCTTTTTTCTGGTAGTGGATTCTTAAACTCCTCAGTGAAGCCAGCAGAGTTGTTTACCCAAGATGATTCTTGAAGTCCTCAGCGAAGTTGTTTGTTCAAGATGATTCTTGAAGTCCTCAACAGAGTTTATTCGTCCAGGATGATTCCTGAATCCCCAGAGCAGAGACTTGATAGTTCTCCCGAATCCTCAACGAAGTCGGACTCACCTTTCCAGCATTTATTTTGCTGGAATAATTCTGTGATACCCGGTTATCCCCAACAGAGTCGCCAGCTGTCGCTACTGCGAAAACAAGGTGTCGGCAAAACAGAAGAGTCGCTACCTTTCGTTATTTATCCCACAGAAGGGGAGAGGAAACGATCGGAAAAACCTGACGAAAAGGTATAAGACAAATTCATCGCAACCATGTCTGGGTTCGGGAGTCGGTTACGCAAGGGGAAGGTATTAGCACCACTCACGTCCATCGTACTCGATTGGATCCACGTTTGTTGTGTTTATCTGACGAGTTGGTTTTATCTATCTACGCTAAAAGTTTGGTCTGAAGAGGAAAAGAAAATGACTCGGCAGAACACAACACTTTTATGCCTACGTATTCCCGTCTGGAACGAGAAATCAGAGTCAACGTATTTCGCCTAACTACGGATGAAAAAAGGGGGGAATGTTGCTCGCCAAGACGTCGCGTCTTATGCCTACGTACTTTCACACAGCATGAAAGATCAGAGCTTACGTAGTTCGGGCTACTACGGATAGACAGGGTGTTCTCGATCACACAGGGGTGAGAGAACAGATTGACGATACTAGCGTGCGCATTCTAGAAGTTAGGTGTATGCTGCTCGACCATTGGAGACTTATGCGTTACCTGTTTGCGATAAAACGGACGTAGTATGTCATCGGTTTAAAGGTATGGGAACCTACGGGTTCTAGAACTATGGTCTGATCTCAATTGCGCTAGGGCAAGAGAAATGGAAAATTAGTCGTTAGCGGGAAAGTCTCGATCGCACGACAACGAGAGAATAGAGAAGTTAGTTGTTAGTGTGCTCGCTAGGATATCGCATCCCATGCCTACATATTCTCGTTTGGTACGAGAAATCAGAGCAGATGTAGTTCGACTAACTACAGAAAAGGGGGGAAAGGGAGCTCGATAGGATCATTGCAATCCTATGCCTACATACTCTCGTCTGGTACGAGAGATCAGAGCAAACATAGTTCGACGAACGCGGAAAACAAGTCTCGATTGCACAGGGGCAAGAGAAGGGGGTCTCAATCGCTAGGATGCAAGAAAAAAGGGTTTCGATCGCGCGGGGGCAAAAACAAAGAGGAAGCAGACCTGACACGCCTAAACGGGAAGGAACTCGGGACACACACGCAAGAACCTAAGGCGTAGGAGCGAATGCGTCGTATATCACCCAAAGGGTGCTACACTAAACACTCTAGACGATTGAGAGGAAACCCCTCAATCACTATTTTCTACGTATCTAACGCTACAGCTCACAACACTCGACGATTGCACGAAGACTTGAACAAGAAAGATGTTATCGAACGAAGTGGTTCCATTGGCCCTCGACATTTTGCACAAGCTCCATTCCAATCTTCTCCTCTCTGGATCCTTGATGATGACGTTTCGAATCAAAACCAATGTAACGCTAAACCGTCATGGTTCGATTTATAAGAGAAATCAAACTCTAAGAGGTAGCGTATTGATATCCGTGTCAAAGACAAGATGGAGAAATGATATTGAGAATCATTCTCCAATTGAATCATGTCACACGGCCAGCACATAATGAAATCCAAAATAAAATTAGATGGCAGAAGAGAAATGAGGAGAGAAATCCAATAACAAATAGAAATAATATTCTACTCCTAAAATAGGCAATAAATTCTACTAGAAAACTCTAAAGAAATATAAGAAAATTGCATACAAAAAAATAGAATATAAATTCTATCTAAAACTCTATAATGTTTTATAATTCCCTACAAAGAAAATAATACCTAAAAAATAGAATATAAAATCTATGTGAAAAAATATGTAATAATATTCTAAAGGAAAAATAAAACTATAATTCCTAAAATAAAAATAAGAAATAAAACTAGCATCTATTACAAAGCAATATCCAATACAAAAGCAAAAAATAAAGGGAAGGGGTTACAACAGCTAAATATAGGGGTGTGCATGGATTATAAACCAAATCAAACCAAACCACATATATGGTTTGGTTTGGATCTTAAAACCATTTATATAAAACCAGTTTATATTTTTAAAACCGGTTTACAAGTGGATCAGTTTGATTTCAAACCGATTTTTAAAGAAAAAAAACAGTTTTTTTAAAAACCAGTTTTAAACCGGTTTCTCTCAAAACCAGTTTTTTTATTTTAAAAAAAAAGAATGTTCTCCCCTTAAATTTATTTATTTTACTTTTTAATACTTACAAAATCATTTTTAGAATTTATAGTATTAGTGAAATCACAAATATAGATTGACAAAAAAAGAAATTATAAATACAGAGATTTAGTAATAGTGAAAATTTCCCACATTTTCTTCTGTGCATTACCTCTATTTGCGAGACCTTGCAAAGAGACTCCATTAGCATCATTTTCCTATCTGCTTCAAATGATATGATCTCTTTTAAACGATGGATCAATTACAAAATTCA
>OZ012737.1:41104440-41347446 GCA_963859935.3 Lathyrus sativus | reverse complement strand
ATGCTGGTCTGTCGAGCCGTGAAATGACAATTATTGGAGCATCGTTCCAGAAGTTAACTTTGTACATTGAGGATAAAGTAGCCAAAGCATCAGCCATCTGATTTTCTATCCTCGGCACATGGTGAAGCTCTACTCGATCGAAAAAAGGTAGCAACCTCCTTGCGTAATTCATGTATGGGACCAGATTTGGCTGGCGCGTTTCCCACTCTCCCTTGATTTGGTTGACCACTAAGGCTGAATCTCCATAGATATCAAGGTTCTTGATTCTTAAGTCGATTGCTTCCTCAATACCCATGATACATGCTTCGTACTCGGCCTCGTTGTTGGTGCATGGGAATGTTAACCTCGCGGTGAATGGTATATGGGACCCATGGGGAGTTGTAATGATTGCCCCAATCCCACTACCGTATGAGTTAACAGCGCCGTCAAAGATTAATTTCCACTGGGAACCCAATTCCGGTCCCTCGCCCGGCAATGGTTCATCGCAATCTTTCATTTTCAAGTACATAATGTCTTCGTCAGGGAAGTCAAACTTCATTGGCTGATAATCATCGACTGGCTGCTCTGCAAGGTATTCTGACAGAACACTACCTTTAATAGCTTTTTGAGATACATATTGAATATCATATTCTGTCAGAATCATCTGCCACCTAGCGATCCTTCCTGATAGCGCCTGCTTTTCGAACACGTACTTAATTGGGTCCATCTTTGAAATCAACATGGTTGTGTGATTTAGCATATACTGCCTTAGGCGCTTAGCGGCCCAAGCAAGTGCGCAACAAGTCTTTTCTAACATTGAATATCTGGATTCACAGTCTGTGAACTTTTTACTCAAGTAGTAAATTGCGTGCTCCTTTCTTCCAGTCTCGTCGTGCTGACCGAGAACACAACCCATTGAATTTTCAAGAACTGTTAAGTACATTATCAATGGTCTTCCAGCCACCGGGGGCATCAGTATTGGGGGTTCTTGTAGGTATTCCTTTATTTTCTCAAATGCCTTCTGACAATTCTCGTTCCAAACGACCGCCTGATCCTTCTTTAGAAGTTTAAACAATGGCTCACAGGTGGCGGTGAGATGAGATATGAACCTTGCAATATAGTTCAATCTACCTAAGAAACCACGAACCTGTTTTTCGGTCTTCGGCGCTGGCATTTCTTGAATCGCCCTGATCTTCGCGGGATCAACCTCAATACCTTTCTCACTAACGATGAACCCCAACAGCTTTCCTGATCGTACGCCGAAAGTACATTTGCTTGGATTCAACCTCAATTTGAACTTCCTCAACCTCTCAAACAACTTTAGAAGATTCACCAAGTGCCCCTCTTCCGTTTGGGACTTTGCAATCATATCGTCGACATAAACTTCGATTTCGTGATGCATCATGTCGTGAAAGAGTGTGACCATTGCTCGTTGATAAGTTGCCCCTGCGTTCTTCAACCCGAAAGGCATTACTTTATAGCAAAAGGTCCCCCAAGGTGTGATAAAAGTCGTTTTCTCCATATCTTCCGGCGCCATCTTAATTTGATTGTATCCGGAAAAACCGTCCATGAAGGAAAACACCGAGAATTGTGCGGTGTTATCAACAAGTACGTCAATATGGGGAAGCGGGAAATCATCCTTTGGGCTCGCTCTATTCAAATCCCTATAATCAACACACATCCTAACTTTGCCGTCTTTTTTAGGCACGGGCACGATGTTAGCGACCCAAGGAGGGTAGTTGGCCACAGCAAGGAATCCGGCATCTAACTGTTTCTGAACTTCTTCCTTGATCTTCACTGCCATATCTGGCCTGGTTCTTCTCAATTTCTGTTTGACAGGAGGACATTCCTCACGAAGAGGCAGACGATGAACCACGATGTCCGTGTCGAGTCCTGGCATATCCTCATACGACCAGGCGAACACGTCTTTGTACTCCTGGAGTAACTCAATCAATCGTTGCTTGACCTCACCCTGCAACGTAGCCCCTATTCTGACCTCCTTCTTGTCTTCTTCTGTTCCCAGGTTGATAACTTCAACTTCCTCCTGATGAGGCAGGATGACCTTCTCCTCTTGTCTTAACAATCTGGCAAGCTCCTCAGGCAGGTTTTCGTCTTCTTCGATCTCTTCTTCGGCTTGAAAGATCGGATTGTCAAAGTCATACCGAGTCATAGACGAGTCTGAGTCGGTGGCATCTGAAATGTGCAACCTGCGATGATGATGATTTTATGCTCTTAAATGATATGCAAACAAAAACACAAACCACATTGCCATTTTATTGTTAAAGATAAAAATGAGAACAACAAGGATCACAAAATTCTGAATGAAAAGACGCCTTTTAATTGATGATATAAAAGATTGTTCACATGCATAAAGATAGGGCCCTACAAATAAAGTCCATTATGCCTTGGGCAGAGCATATGGAAATACATTAATCAAGACAAATCAATTACTCTTCATAAGTCACTGTGATAACTTCCTCCATGCTCCAATTCTTCAAGCCCTGGCCGGGGATGCATGGCTGGATCCACGCATCCATATCACAGTCGCTGTCCCCTTCTTCGTCTGATATGGCATTAATTTGATCGAAAATGACTCCACCGCTAGTAAATTGGACAGAACCTTTGTAACGTGGAGTGCTTTGTGAAGATGATCCATGTGGGCTGTATCCCAATCCGAACTTATCTTGTTTGTTTAGGACGCTCACCACTTGTCCCCATCCTTGTGTTGACCCGGATTCCACCACGGCCCGTGCTTCCTTGTATGATGACATAGCAACTTCTGGAGCTTTGACCTCGACCGGTGCCTTCTCCTTGATTTGGACAGTCTCAAAAGCCTGACACAGCGTTTCTTGGATTTCGCCGTCAACTTCCACATATTTGAATGAAGACAGATGGCTCACCATGATGTCTTCTTCCCCGCAAACGGTCACAATATTCCCATCCACCATATATTTCAATTTCTGGTGTAACGTTGATGTTACAGCGCCTGCTAGGTGTATCCAAGGCCGACCCAAAAGACAACTATAAGCAGGCTGGATATCCATGATGTAGAAAACTGTTTCAAACACCTCTGGGCCTACTTGGATAGGCAGAGTTATTTCCCCAAAGACAGATCTTCGGGTTCCATCGAAAGCCCGCACAACCAAATCACTGGGCGTACAATATAGACCCTGATGATCGATCTTCATTAATGCCTTTTTTGGCAACACATTCAAAGACGACCCTGTATCAACAAGTACATGTGACATCATTGTTCCTCGGCATTCAAGTGAAATGTGCAGAGCCAAGTTGTGGTTCCTCCCTTTTGGTGTCAAGTCGCGGTCTGTGAACCCCAACCCGTTACCTGCATTGACATGGGCCACCACGCCTTCCAACTGATTCACGGATATCTCTTGAGGTACATAAGCATTATTCAAAACTCTGAGCAAAGCATTTCGGTGAGCCTCAGAACATAACAGCAGTGACAAGATAGAAATCTTTGATGGAGTTTGTTGTAAATGATCCACAATTTTATAGTCACTTTTTCTTATTAAGCGCATGAATTCCTCCGCATCCTTCAGCAACGCTTCCTCTCCTCTGGCCTGAGAATTCTCTTCCGCTATGACCTTACCCTTACCTTTATCAGCCCTTTCTGTGCTTACTTCGGGAGGTGCAAATACTCTCCCGCTCCGTGTCATTCCTCCAGTTCCTACCAAATTATCAACAGAATCCGACGGTGAACCTCTCAGTTCCTGCTTTTGGCCATTGCAGTAGACCTCGGCCCCATAGTTCCAAGGAATTGCTTTAGAACTTTCATAGGGTACGGGCCCCGCCTTCGTGAATATAATAGTGGGCCTCGCCGGAGGCGCAGAAATTGTAATTGTTTTGTATGGGATGGATATGGTGGCCACCTCATCCTTATCTTCGATGACTACCTCTTCAGCATTTTTCTCACAGATTCTATCAAATTGTAACAAACCGTCATCCATCATGTGCTGTATATGGTTTCTTAGGTTCCGACATCCTACCGGACAGATCATACAGTCTTCGCAATCCTTTCCGCAGCCTGGGAATACCCCTCCTTCTAACAACTTGCTCTTCACGAAACTTAACGGCGTCTTCAAGTCCTCTACCCTGGATACCAAGTTCAGGCCTTCTTTACTGTCAATAGCATTCACACCGCCACCCTTACCATGGTTAGGCATGGGATTTCGATCCACGCTTGGCGCATCCTGATTGAAATTGATAGCTTTACTATCGATAAGGTCTTGTACCTTGTGTTTGAAGGCTTTACAGTTGTCAATACTGTGGCCGGGGGCGCCAGAGTGGAATTCACACCTAGCGTTGGCGTCATATCCAGGAGGTGGTTGGCCAGTTAGAGGTGCCATTGTCCTTTTCTGGACCAACTGCAGTTGAATTAAGTGTTGTAGCAACTGAGCGTATGGCATTGGCGGTGTGTCAAAGTGTCTATCCGCCACCCTTCTCCTGTCCTGGAACTGTCTTGGTGCATAATTCTGTTGTTGAGGTCGCTGCTCCTGTTGTTGCCGCGGCTGTTGTTGTGGAGGCTGTGTCGCCGGGATGGCAATACTCGCTACTTGTGACGGTTGCTGGTAATACGGTCGCTGCTGACGCTGATCCAAGTATCTCTTTCGGTTGTTAAAGCCGTACACTGCATTTGTTTCATTATCCTTTTTCTTCGCACCAAAAAACTTTCTCCCACCTCCAGATGAGGTCCCTTCCGCTGCTTGAATTTTCCCCAATTTTATACCGTTTTCAACTCTTTCGCCCGTGATAATTAAGTCCGAGAAGCTTCCTGACATGTTACTCACCAACTTCTCGTAGTAGATTCCGGGCAACGTGGCCACGAATAGATCGATCAGTTCTCTTTCCACCATGGGAGGTTGCACCCTAGCGGCAAGCTCTCGCCACCTCTGGGCGTATTCTTTAAAACACTCATTGCTTCTTTGGGATAGATTCTGCAACTGCACGCGATTTGGTGCTAGGTCACTATTATACTGGTAATGCTGGACAAAGGCCTCTGCTAAATTCTTCCAACTTCGAATATTGGCAGGTTCCAAACCCATGTACCACTCCAGAGAAGGTCCTGACAGACTATCTTGGAAGAAGTGCATAAGCAACTTCTCGTCATCAGAGTATGCCGACATCCTTCGAAAATAGGAGCGGATATGCACCTTTGGACATGTCGTTCCTTTGTATTTATCGAAATCTGGCACCTTGAACTTTGGAGGAATCCTAAGTCCTGGAATTAGTCCCAGATTGGACATGTCAAGTCCCATAGTGTTCTGGCTTTCCAGAATGCTCTTCATCTTTTCTTCTATTTCGTCAAACCTTCTATTAGTGTCGGATCGTAACCTTCCCCCAAGGTCTCTCATGGAGAAGATGTCATCTTGTTCATCTTGGTCCCATTGAGGATTCACGCTAGTAGGTATGGCACCTGCCACAACCGGGATGGGGATCCCAGTTTGTTCTCTTCCGCCCGGAAGGTTGACTACGGTTGGGCCACCGTTGACTTGCGAGGTTCCACCATTAGCAGGAGGGGGAACAGCAGCAGCCCCGCCGTGCAAGACGCCACTTCCATCCACTTGAGCTATTAAGGGTTGAACCAACGTCCTTAACTGGTCCTGCCCATTGGCCACCCCCTGCATCATCTCCATGAATTGCGCCATCTTCTCACGAAATTCCAAAAGCTCGGCTTGAACCTGATCCATAATTCTCTGCTGATTTCCCCGCGTGTTGTAGGAGTGTTGAGAAGTCAGCTTGCTCTTCCTCTTTCCCTTTCTTTCTCTCTGAAATGGCAAGCGGTGTGAGGTCGAGTTTCAGGGAATGCAAAATGATGCGCCAGTTTATGCGAATGCTCAAGAGACTTTCGAAACCTATGACTATAACCGGTATTATAGAATTGCGAA
This sequence comes from Lathyrus sativus, assembly GCA_963859935.3. Taxonomy (NCBI): domain Eukaryota; kingdom Viridiplantae; phylum Streptophyta; class Magnoliopsida; order Fabales; family Fabaceae; genus Lathyrus; species Lathyrus sativus. Next base: position 41,341,561 of record OZ012737.1, on the reverse strand, counting down.
TGAACAAATAATAAAGAAAACACAATTAGACCAAAAGCAAATTCTCATTAATTTGGGAAGATTCAATACAAACATTTGCTGACTATGTCGAATAACAATTCTCATTACAAGGAAAACACTAAATGACCGGAAATCAAGAGTACTAAAAACTAGAATTTCTCCTTTTGGAGACGCTCTTCAAGCTTCCTCGTCTCGAACATGAACCTCCTGACCATTTGGTCACAGAGCTGGATAAAGTGGTGAACAGAAGGGGGAATATCATTTCCTTCCAAATCTTGAATGGCGCTCTCTAACCTCCATGGGATATCACGGATCATAAGGTTGCAATACTCCACCAAATTGTTGTACCTAGCACGGCACGTATCTAGAGTCGACTGGTAATAACAAATAGAATCCACATGGGTGTCCAGCAACTCATTAAGCTGAGCCTCTTTCTCGAGCCACTGCGCACCGTCTCTTTGCAAGGCCTCAAAACGATTCCTCCACAGAAGGGCTGTCTCTTGGGCGGTCTCCAATTCTTGACACTTGTTATTCCACACGTCAGATGTGACATATGAACCCCTCAAGGCCTCCTCTTTGAGTCTTCGTTCACTTTCCGCTAGGGTCAAGGCACTTCTTAGTTGTTCCTCAAGATTTCCAATATCAGCTTCAAGGTTCTCTCGTATTTCCTTTTTCTCGGCAGAGGCAATCTCAAAGAAGTGCCATGCCCTATCACAAGAAGCTTTGGTGTCCTTCAGGCGCTGCCGGAGAGTTGTTAATGATGCGTCAGCCCCTTCGTAACCCTGTTGGTACCTGACTCTCAGATCCGTTTCTAATTTTAGCTTCTTGCTACTCTCAGCCGCTTGATCCTGTTCAAACTCCACCTTTCTTTTGTACTGACCGTTCTCCACATTTGCTTGGTGGACTTCATTCTGAAGGTCCTGATTCTCCTTAGTCAATCTCTCCACTATTAGCTTCAGTTTTTCGTATTCTTCTATGGGTACATGAGTGGGAGCAGGAGGTGCTTCTCGCATAGAGGGCTCTAAGGGAAATGGCAACGACTTTTCAGCTACTCTGGCTAATAACCACCGGTTGTATGGCTCCTTTGCCACACAGTTCTTCGCTTTTAACTCCTTCCTTCCCTTTGTATGAATCTTGCCCCAAGCCTTAGCAATCTTCTTGACAAACGCAGGGTCTTCTGATGTGGCTAGCAGAAAGAAACTCTGAACCTTCTCTGCTTCGGGCTCATCCTCCATAGCATAGCCCAACTGACGTAATGCCATGACTGGGTTATAGTTAATACAACCGGCCCTACCGATCAAAGGTACATTACTGAATTCTCCACAACTGAAGATGATTTCCACATCATAGTACTCATGAGAGTACCAAGCAATATCACTAGCTTCTAGGGACATGATGCGCTGAGACCATTTCAATTCCTTCTTGTTTTCCACGAACGGTCCTTTTTTGGGCAAATGAGAAGCATACCACTTGTATAGTAGGTGAGAGCAGCATTGGATCATTCCCGCCTTCTTTTCACTCCTCCAATGAATAGAGTGATAAACATCGGCGAGGAGTGTGGGGATGGGATTCTTCTGCATAAAGAGAACAATGGCAGTGATGTCTATGAAATTGTCCACATTTGGAAAGAGGACAATCCCGTAAATCATCAGAGCAACACTTATACCGAACTTTTCCCAATCTTCATCAACCTTGTACTGAGCGGCCTTTTCTAGCAAAAACTTCAATGGAAAACCCTGAACACCCCCTTTACTGGTTAGACCCTTCTTGACCTCTTCTTTGGTCATATGAAGAGCAAGAGCAATGACAGCAGGTTTTGGTTCTTCTTCCAAACCTGTATAGACAGGTTGGTCCTTAATCTTAATGTTCAAAATGTGGGAATATTCTTCCAAGGTGGGAGCCAACTGGTAGTCCTGAAAAGTGAAGCACCGGAGAGGCGCATCATAAAATTGAGCCATAGCGTACAGGGCCCAGGTATCAACTCTGGAGTGGAGAAGATCAAGCAGTTTCCCATATTCCCCTTGAAAGTTGATCTTGATAACTTTCGGCACGTCAATCAGAAGGTTTTGAATTGATTCCAATTTTGGTTCCCTAAACTTTATGGAATTTGTGCTTCTCTTTCTTATATCAGCCATTGAGTTCACCAATACCTGAGATAATCATAGCTTCTTAAGTCTCTTGATATGCAAAATGATATGTAATGCAATGTCTTATGAATGCATATGACAATGGAACGATAATAAGATCAACATCACAAATCCTGCAAGACAAGAACACAAGGTATCTTTCCATCGGGTGAGCAATCTACTGGTTCGAGAGGGCGTTCCAAAAGGCTTTTCAAACAAAGTCCTATGCACTAACCCTCAAAAGTTTCCCATCATAACGACTACTCGTAAGACGGTACTCCTTTCAAAAAGGATGAACACAGCGTCATGTTTTAGTAACCTTTGGAATAAGGTTCTACAAAGGTCCTCAGAATCGCGGACTCCCAAGTTGAAGATAAGAACGTCATTACGACTACACGTAAGACATAATTATTCCAACGGGGTCTCATCTGAGCGGTGGAATTCGATCCAACTCAACGAGTCCTAAGTCTCGCAAATCAGAAAGAAACCACCTCCTAACTTAGTGCATACTCGAAAGCTCGGGTAGAAAGCTTTATCCTCACAAACCAAACCAAATGAACCCAAGAAGTTAGAAAGAACATAACCATAAAATAAATAGCAAAACAAATAAAGCACAAATGCGACAAACAAAATAGGCGTGGCTCGCTAGGTGTCCCCAGCAGAGTCGCCAGCTGTCGCTACTCGAAAAATGCATCGTGCAACGACGGGGAGGCGAAAGAGAAAGGACAGAAGAGTCGCCACCGAATTTTATTTATCCCATGAGGGGAAAGGAAAATATCGAGAAAACCTTAAGAAAAGAATGGATAAGATGGTCTCGCAACCATGAACGGGTTCGGAAGCCGGTTATGCAAGGGGAAGGTATTAGCACCCCTCGCATCCATCGTACTCGATGGGAACCTTTTGTTTGTCGATGTGTGATTATATTTGCTTAAATATTATGCTATAAAAGTGTTCCGACGGGTAAAAGAAAGGTTAGAAACAAGAAAGTTAGGAGGAAAGAGAGAACGGGGAAGAAAAGAGAAAGAACAGACTCGGTAGGACCTCGCAGTCCTAGGCCTACGTATTCTCAATAGGTGTGAGAAAGTCAGAGTCGACGTAGTTCGGGAAACTACAGATATAGGGGGGAATATGCTCGGCAAGGATTGTGGCCCTTGTGCCTACGTATCTTTACTTGAAAAAGTAAAGAATCAGAGCAGCCGTAGTTCGGCCTACGGTTTGTTGATGTTTTTTATGGATGATGCTATCGTGCGCATTCTAGCAGTTAGGTGTTTTGCTGCTCGCTCGTTGGAGACTTAGGCGTTACCTGTTTGCGGTAGAACGGACGTAACAGATCCTTTTGAAAGATTGATTAGTTTTCGCCACGCGGGGCAAGGAGTCACGTTTGATTGATTGGATTGTTTTTAGGGGGAGAGACATGTCCTCGGATAGTAACCCCTACGGGTAGTACCCAATTCTTTGTCTCAAAGTTTTTGTTATAAAAAGGTGTGGCGAACAAGGCGTCTTCGTATTGAAAGACGAGCGTCGAAACCACCCTCACTACAGTGGGCATCCCAACACTCGGAGAGGAAGAAGACTACACTTAATCCTCTCTCTTTAATTCAATGCGAAGAGAACTTCATTCTTTTATTAATGATGATTTAGGTTTTGAATGGTAAGTGCTTTGCGACAGAGAACCCTACGGTAAACGTCAGCACTCGGGATAGGAGAAGGCCTACGCCTAACCACTCCACGACCATTCAAGCTTTTGTTACGAAAAGATTTGAAAATGCACTCGGTACAGGACCGAGGTTTTAGGTGTGAAAAGGGTTACGGAAGGAATGTGAAAGCGAGATGGTGGATAAAGAGATATGTGATGGATAAAGTTACGTCTTCGTATCGAAATACGAGTATCGAGACCACCCTCACTACAGTGGGCATCCCAATACTCGGAGAGGAAGAAAGTCTACACTTAATCCCCTCTTTTAATTCGGTACAAAGAGAAGTCAAATTAATACGGTTTGAAAAAGGGGCTCGGTACGAGGCCGAGGTTTTTATGAGGAAATGTTGGAAGCGTCTTTGTATTGACAGACGAACGTCGAGATCACCCTCACTACAGTGGGCATCCCTATGCTCGAAGAAGAAGGGGTCTACACCCAATCCTCTCTTTAGCTCAACACAAAGGAAAGATTTTAAGGAGATGAGATTTGAAAATGGACGGGAAAGCGTCTTCGTATTGAAAGACGAGTGTCGAAACCACCCTCACTACAGTGGGCATCCCAACACTCGGAGAGGAAGAAAGTCTACACTTAATCCCCTCTTTTTAATTCAATACAAAGATGATTTGATTGTGAAAATTGCTTGACAAAGTTTTTGAATCGAGTCGGGACAAGAAATGAAGAAAGAAAGGAAGTGGCCTCAGATCCAACGATACTTATCAATATATTGACTTAGCAATCGGTTTATGGAACTTTCGTCATCGGCCGCGGAAGGGCAAGAGTGTCCAATGACAAAAGGGAAATGAATCAACTATCTAAAATTAAATATAATACCAATATTCTAAAAGAAAACATATAAAAGCTAAAAAGAAATGTTAAAAACTAATATAATATATTTACATATATATATATATATATATATATATATATATATATATATATATAGATATATATAAAAACAGTTTGTTTGTTTTTTTAAAACTAATATACAAGCTATAATTGTTTTTAATAAACTAAACATAAAAGAAATGAAACAGGGGGGTACCGTATTGAAATTTAGAGAAATTAAAAAAACAAGAGGCTCTTACCAGTAGATCAACATTAGCCTCTTCTAAAGAGTTGAAAGGAAAAAGAAAAAAGAAAAAAAATGGAAAACAAACGAACGGTAATCACGACGCGAGGTACAAGATGGTTCTGTCAAAAACCATCGACAATCATATGAAGTGAATCAGCAATCGTAAAAACTCAAGAAATTTAAGGCGGCGACCGTGGTTTGTTTATGATGGAGATTTGGAGTTCGTTGAAGGTGGGATGGGCGTGTTTGGTGAACATCGAGGAGGTTCATCTGAGTTTTTCGCGAGTTACTCATCTTTGTTAAGTCGTTTGGTTTGTTGTGTGAATGTCGAGGTTGACGGAAAAGCTGGGGAGTTTGAAGGTCTGGTTGAAGGTTGGGACGTTAATGGTGTTGGACTGAAGTGTATATACGCACGCCAACTGCTCGTGAAAAGGTTTTGAAGTTGTTGTTATGTTAAAGGAGGTGATGTTTGAGGAGGGAAACGGTGAAAGGGATTCGACATTGAAAAACTGGAGAATGGGGTTCACGATTTCGATGCTGTTATTGTTTAACAGGTTGAGTAAGAGGAAGTGGAGGTTTCATGGTGAAAGATGTGGTTTTCTGGACTCCGGTTTAAACAAGTTTGGAGAGCTTGGAAGACGAGTTGAGAGAGTGTTTGAAGTTAGTTGTAGATGGTGAGGGTTCGTTAGATTCAATGCCAGGAAACAAAACAAAACGAACAACACAGATCAAGACTATGAAGACAGAAAGAGTAACAGAATACTTACAGAGTAAGAGCAATACCACCAGATTGTTGATATGGAAAACAGATGAGCTCCTTCTTCACTCTCCTTTTTTCGTTTTGTTTATGTGGGCTTTTTTGTTGAGGGATGAAGATGAGCTGTGAGGGAGGGTGGCTGCTGCTTGTTGTTAGGGTTCTTTTTTTCCATTCGAATGAATAGTGCTCATATATAAACTAATTAGTATTAGGGTTTTTTCTTGTGCAAAACTTCTGGGTGAAAAAGAAGCATGGTTTCAGTATGCCTTTTTGTCATTCCTTGTTTGTTAGTTCTTTTCTGGGAATGTTTGTCTTACTCAGATCTTACTGCGAAAAGATACTATTTTATCATGGATTTTGAGTTTTTTTACTGCATGAAAATAACCTAACCGTTAACTCTTGCTTTGTAACAGGTTTTGTCTCTTTCTAGTGTGTAATGAATGACTTAGAGTCACATTTTCCTGAACTCTGGTCAGCAGGTGGTGCCATTAGAATGCTTGGAGAGAATCCTTCTGCTGCCAAATCAATTGCTGGAGTTGTTTGTGCTAATATTCTAAAGGTTTCAAGTGACCAAAAGTTGCCCTTCTTTATCTGAAGTAATATGCAGTATACACAAACATGTTGACCCTCTAGTGCATTCAAGTTATGCGGCATCACTTTGGAATTTGAAAATGAGTCTTTCCTCCTCAAACCCTTCAAATAATTGAGAAAGAACTTGGCTTTGCTCCTACGGTCGATGGTTCATCTTCTGCATCTGCTACCACAAGAAATGACTCTCAGTCTCAACTTCACTTATTCAAGCCACATTCCAAAGCAAACCCGAGAGCGAATAAATCTATGCCATCAAACTGACATTCACTTCACAGTACACGAGCTGAACTTTGAAGGTAGAATCAGAGTTTTTTCACGTTTTCATTTTGAACTTGTTGTTGCTTGAATCTTGAAATTGATTGTTGCGTTGAATGTAGTTTTGAATTTCGATTCGTTCTGTCTTATTCCGTGTCCTGCTGCTTCAATTTGAGCAAGCTTCAAGATGCTGGCTATGGTCTGTGGGTTTTGTTTTTTGAGCTATTGTCTTTCCTCGTGCAGGTATTGTCATCAGGGTGAAAACAAGGATGAATGATGCCATTCACGTATGACACCCTTCTGGAGCAGAATTTCTGAAGATTGATTAAACCATTCTCAAGGGTAGAGATTGCACATGTTGCTGAACTTATTGAGCTTCCTCATGAACAGCGGCCTGAGCTGATAGGATCACTTTTATCGAATATCCATCAAGTTCCTGCTCATGTCAAGCAAGCAACTTTGGAGGCTTTCGGGTATTTGTGTGAGGAAGTCTCTTATGAGGTTGCAGAACAAGATCAGACAAAAATTCTTACTGCTGATAGTCGTGTCGATCGTGCCATTCTGAATATTTATGGTCGGAATTTTGCAATGCCAATGCAGACACCAAACGTTGCCTTAATGATGATTGAGGTTGGATATCCGCACTGCTGGTGATAAAGCTACTCCGTCCAATTTCGCTCCATTTTCTTCCAATCGAAACTTCCGCCATATAGACTTAGGATCGAGGAGTAAAAGCCCTGCAGAGCGTTTACGGCGCCCTATGTCATAAAGACTTGACATGTCAGTCAAAATTTTCCCAACAGTTTTTGACGTATCACCAAGGGAGAAAATTTCCATTTTCAAGTCCATCTTGGCTGCCAAATGGTAGAGAAAGTGTGCTGTAAGAGTGGTCCCAGGAGGCACATCATCAGTATCAGAGAGCAAGCCGGTACTCAAGGGAGGCAAACCAGGACTAATGGAATCTTCATGTTCAGCTGATAAGTATGATTCAGACACCAATCCTTCTGAAGGAAGAACAAATGCTCTGGGGGAAATGGGACATAAAATCATGGGAAAATGGTGAACAGAAATAACCAATTTCTGCACAGTGTCTGCAATATAGTCTAATGGATTGTGTTCATAAAAATCTCTTCCACTTGAACTAGCTTCAAGATGAGGAACATCCTCTCCACCGGAAGGAAACTGCAAGCGACCTCCATCTTCAAGGTTAAGTTTTTCCTGTAAGAGGCTACCAATATGCCTAGGTTTATTACCAGATTTCTTACTTAGCTCTTCATAATCTTGAACCAGTAAAGATTCATATTCATGATATGCATCTGGTCCGAGAGGTGAATCAGGAAACACTGAGTGAGCCATCTCAGAGATAGATGTAAATATAGTGCAATGACACACAGCTTGATGTGTCGTCAGACAACGCAAAATATACCGATGTGCGTCACTTAGTAGGCGTGATATGATAACCACCAATTTTCTCGCAGGATCAGAATGCGAGTTCCAATCACCCACCACATCAAGTACACTCATGTTTTCCAAACTACAGACAGCCCGCGCTCCAAGTTCAAGAAGTACAGGATATGCCCCAATAAATTGGAAACTCTCAGTAGCTCCAGCATCTAAATAAACAACTGCACCTTCAATATGTTCTGATATCTGTCTAATGGAGTCGATGCAGGATTTGATAACATCGACGGAAGCCATGTTGCCTCTTCTCGATTTTCTGCTTCAGCAGAAGAGAATTAGTTTGAGAGCAAATTTGATACCTTAAACATGCGAGGGAGAGCTGAATTGGGAAGAAATCGCGTAATGGTTTGGAATAGGGAATTGAGAGGGAACGGATGAGAAGTGCGTTGTTCCTGATTCTGATAGAACAGAATTGGGTATCAGGAGAAATTGCGATTAGAGAGGACGGATCTTACCGCTCGGCTTTGCTCATTTCCTCCGCGGACAGTCAGAGCACAGTCCGTTTTCTTATTGGTGTTGCTGAATTTCGGAGACTCAAACAGCGGAGGTTCTTCAAGTATTTGAGATTTACTGAATGACATGACTGAAATGTTATTGCCGATAGAATTTTCATCGCCTATGGCTGTGTCTGCATCATAATATTCATCAAAAACTGATCACCATCTTTGGCAACAGACAAGTCTCTTGGATTCCATTCATGTGAACCGTTTAATTCATCACTTTGCCGGTGTAATTGCCTTATGTCATCCCCGTTGATATTTGCGACTTCATCAGTATCACTATCAGATTATTTCATAGAAGTAGTTGAAGTTTTAAAATCATTCAATTTTCTTTGGAGAGCTATACTTTTGACTTCGGCTTCTACACTTGGTGAAAACAGTCCTGCCCCATCTCTTCAAACACTTTCCAACAATTGCTCCAGTTGCTATGTGAAGTAAAAACTGTTTCGTAGGGTCCAGCCCTATCAAATCATAGCGGCCAGGTTTCTTGTTTTTGAATGGATTTCTGTCTTTTATTGCAGGTATACAGTTTATTGAGGAATTATGCAGCGGGGACATCGGCTGTCGCGGTTCATAGCAAGTTCTGAAGAGTCCTTGTCGCGCATGGCATGCAAGCTGGTACCTGGTATGGACTAGCAATTGGTGACGTCGTCTCCGTACGTTCTGCAGGGATGCCAACTTATCCTTGTCTTTTACTGCATTGGGCCACCGTTTATTGATGCCTCTTGTGTTGGCATCTCTCTGGTCATTGTGTATGTGACGGCTCGGTGGGGCCTGATCCAAACTTATCATAGAGGTGCATTGAGACAAAATTAAATGGACAAGTCAAAAGCTACTGCTATCATGAAAATACGGCTTTGAGATTGCTTCTATTTTGTATCATATGTGGGAGTGAAACCATGTTACTCTGTTTTATTGTGTAGCAGGTACTGCCAAAAGCTTGAAGTGGCTCCTAGCTAGAACAATTTTACTTCTCCTTTTAATCAACTTGCCATATAAAAATTTGTGTGGGACCATGTAATACTATGGTACCAGTTTGGATAGGATGTGCAAGCAGATGTTGAAAATAGGTTGTATGATTGATACGTGTGGTTTTGCAGACTGCGAGACGTTATCTATGATATTTGGAGACTTGCTAGTGACATGGTATGTGGATCCTTGGCAATGAACTGATTCATGAAATTTTTATGATTTGGCTTGAATAATATAAATGGTGATGAGATTGTAGAATTCGTGAAGTTTCTGTTATAAAATGCAATGGACTTTGAAACCAGTTTTACACCTCACTCGTAAACTTGGAAATCGCCATAAGATCACGATAACCAAACTCAAAGTTCTTGACTTAAAATGATGAAAACTTGACATCCCGCGAGAACCAAACAAAATTATTAACTTGAAACAATTTCCACTTGAGTTAACCTTGAGAAGTAGAATTGACCTTGAATTATCCTAAATTGGGAACGGATTAGAGCCTTGAATTAATAAATCAGTCTGGATTTGGCCATTTGAATATCAACAAACCAAGGTCTCTAATATAAAAACTCCCTGAGCCAAAACATGTCTTAAAATCATAGAACCATGATTAAACTTTAATTGAAGAATAAACTTGATCCTGTTGATTATCGACAACAAAACACTTGATTAACCACCGTCTTGACAACTGACCCACATACAGATGATTTGGGGTATGCTTATGCAATGCAATGCTTACGTATGTGCTGATGCTACGAAATAAAACATAAGCCAGAGAGGTCGGTCAAATTTTGGGGTACAACAAATAGTTTTTTAATATTTTTAATAGTTTTAATCCTTTTAGAATATAGTAGATATTAAATAGCTTTTATATAGAAATAATATAGATTTTCTCTTATTAAATAAATAGGTTTTTTTAGCATTTAATAGACTTTCTTTTAATAAATAGAATTTTAATAGATTTTATAATAGATTTTCTTTTATAGAATTTAATATAGGTATTATAGATTTAATAGAAGTTTAATAAAATTTTAAATAGAGAATGATTAGAGTTTTTAGCTTATTTTTTAGATTAGAGAATTATTAGAGTTTTATTAATAGAGATTGATTAGAGTTAATATAGAGTTCTTAGGTTAATTCTCTTTTTAGGTTTAATTAGGATTTATAGAAATTAATTAGAGTAGTCTTAATGTTCAGATTAGTTAATTGAGTTTTAAATAGTTAATTAGGTTTAGCTCTCAATTAGTTTTTAATCATTGTTTCATCTTAATTCAGTTTTTTTTTTTAGGTTTCTTTTTATTATTTTCGTATTGGGCCAGGTCAGTCTTGGAGGCCCAGAGTTTTTTTGTCCAATTCAGCAAAGTCCAAAAATGGCCAGTGGTATAAAAAGAGCAGCACACATGTAATTCGAGGAGAGGGTCCACATATCATTACTCACGCACGCCACCTCACTTCCATTTCCCTCTCTCTCTGCCACGCCCAGAACACGTGGCATCCATGCAGGCACTCCCTCCACTCACCTTGACACGCGCCTCTCACCGGGAACCCTCACCGGACTACATGCAAAGTCCGGTGACCGCCGCCCCCCAACCTCTCCGGCCACCGTAACTACTCAGCAACCAACTCCGGCCGCCGTACCGGTCACCGGAAATACAAAAAACTCAGAAAATCTCCATCTCCGATCCACAATCATCTTCCAACCTCCGATCCAACCTTCTAACCACCTTCCTCCAGAAATTTTCTCCGATCAACATCGTCGTTTCTTCATGGCTTAGGAAATCCCCAGAAATCTATAGTGTTCTTCATCAAGAACATGGATCCAGAAATTCTCGTGGATCTTCGTTCATCAGCTTCATCGTTCTCCTCATCATGTTCATAGATCTTCATGCGTTTCCAGAATCAAAGCCTCCAACGATCATCATCCGAAATGTTGAAGAACATTCGTCAACAGAATCACCAGACGCACCGGTCTTCATCAAGGACATTCATCGGATCCAAGCAAGAAATCTCCGCCGGAGAACCTTCAACGAACTCTCTAGTTCTTCCGATCAGCATCATCGTTCTCCAGGAAGTGTAAACCATCATCGCATGTTCATCTTGTTTTCTTCAACGAATCAGTCTTCATCAACGGTTGAATAAACCTTCAAGAACTAAGAACGATGTTCATCGTTGAGGGTCAAGATCTGCGAAGATCTTTGACGACCTTCGTCTCCGGCGTTTTGTTTTTCAGAGCATCTCCAGATTTCTCATCAACAACTCTTTGAACCGTCACCAAGATCTCCTCGTAATCACTATCCATTTCCCGGAAACACATCAGGATCTTCATCCAAAGATCTCATGACATCTTCAATCAAGTTTCATCGCCCTCCAAGTAATCTCCAGAAAGTACCGAATCTTCAAGAACATCAAGGGATAGATCATGTGGTTTTTCCAAGAATGGGGTAATTAGTTCCGTTTTTGTTGTTATTCATTGGTGATTATTGATTCAAGCGAAGCCTGGAGATGGTATTGAGAGGGTTGAGAGGAGAAGAAATGAGACGGAGACGTGAGAGGTGAGAGTGGGGGGGGGGGGGGGGGACGGCGCAGGATGAATAGTGTTCATGCGAGGAAGATATAATTAGGGTTTCTGAATGGTGCTAGGAGAGGAAGGATTCGTGGACTGGGTTGGGTTTGGGCTTCTTGGGCCCAATGTTTCTTGCACTTCGCACCCCATTCTCCTCCATACCCCTCTTTCGTGTGTTTGTGGCAATGGGCCAAGCCCACGTGATTTTTGCTGCTAGCATACCCCCTCCCCCCGTTTTTGTTGCTTATGGGTTGAGCCCAGTCTGATATTTTTTGTTTCTGCTAGCATACCCCCTAGTCCACTTCCAGCACCCCCCTTTTTTGTATTTTTTTCATTCTTCTACTATTTCTTTTGTTTTGAGATTTTAAAAAAGAGAAAAAAGATATGGAAAAAAATATTGAAAAAAGAGATAAAAGGAGAAAAATAGAGAAAATATATTTGAAAAAGAAATATGAAGAAAAAGAGAAAAGAAATATAGAAAAATATTGAAAAATAAAATGAGAAAATAATGTTGAAAATAGAAAAAAGAAAACGAAGAGAAAATATTTTGAAAAAAGAAAGACATGAAAAAAAAGAAGAAAATAGAAGTATGAAAAAGAGAAAAAATATTAGATGAAATATTTTTTAGAGTACTTTTTTTCATAGAGTTTATTCAATTTTAGGGATAGTTTAGAAGTCCACTTGTTAGGGGACTATTTTTCATTTGATTTTTTCCATTATAAATGGATAGGATAGGATAGTTTTTAGGAGTTTATTTTTCAGTCTCAATCATTGTAATCATTTTTCAGAATGTTAATAAAACGAGATTTGAGCTGTGGTCCCGAAGTAGCCGAACTACAGCTGCTTTGATTTCTCGTACCAGACGAGAATATGTAGGCATAGGATGCGATATCCTAGCGAGCACACTAACAACTGACCCTTTTGTTCTGTCGCTGCTGTGCGATCGAGACTTTCCCGCTGACGACTAATTGTCACCCCTTTTTCTCTCTTGCCCGAGTGCATTTGAGACCAGCCCGTAGTTTTTCCCATAGGTTCCCGTACCTGTGAAACCAGTTTGATTTCTCACTGCTGTGTGAGAATACCCTGATTAGCCGTAGTTAGCCTGAACTACGTCAGCTCTGATCTTCCATGCAATATGGAAGTACGTAGGCACAAGACGCGAAGTCTTGGCGAGCCAATTTCCCTGTAGTTTCCCGAACTACGTTGACTCTGACTTTCTCTCTTGAGAATACGTAGGCGTAGAGTGCGACGCTCTATCGAGTCAATTCCCTCCCATTTAGATTTAGCAGCCGTAGATAGATTGTTTTTGCATCCTTTAGACAACCCAAGCAAGCGTGGATCCCGTCGAGTACGACGGACGTGAGGGGTGCTAATACCTTCCCCTTGCGTAACCGACTCCCGAACCCAGGTTTTGGTTGCGATGACCATACCTTTTCCCGTTTTTTGCGAGGTTTACTTCGAGCGTTTCCTTTCCCTCCGTTGGGATAAATAAGGCACGGTGGCGACTCTTCTGTCAGCCGGCGCTGATTTTCGCAGTAGCGACACTAGGTCATTCCATTCAATTGTGATATGGTTTTTCTCACTTTCTTTATACCTTTTCCAATGTTTTATCATCATATATAATTAATCAAACATTCATGGTAAAAATGTATGATAGTCATAATAATCATGTAAGACAATCCATAGTATCATAAATCATGCATAAGAAGTAACCAAACAAGTGATTAAACAAAATGAAGCAAAACTACCAGGCTCGCTGTGCGAGCTCTAGGCAAGGTCACCTTGCTTTGAGTTTTCTGTGCAAGCCCTGAGCGAGGCAAGGAAATCAATGGCAGTGGAAAAAGGGCTCAATGGTCACTGTGCGAGACCTGGGAGAATGCTCACCTTGGCCTCGCCTTTAGCTCGCAGTGCGAGCATGATAAACTGTCATGTTCGACTTCAGCTCGCTGTTGTCTCTGTGCAAGCTCTGTGAATTATGGGTTCTCTCCTACATGATTAGCGAGCTCTACGAATTCTGAGTTCTCTCCTATAGAACTAGTACATTTCAAAGGGTTTTTTATTCCCACTCCTTACAAGGCTTACTTCCACCATAGAAACAACTTGTATAGCCACAAAACAACATCCAAAACATGTTTAACAACATATTCACATGGATTTCATGAGATTAGCAAGTAAGAACACATCAATCTTAACACTTGCTAAACTATTTCATAAACCTTAACTTAAAGATTCTACCTAGAAACCACCTCTAGAAACAAGATGAAGATGTTGGAATGATGGAGATGAAATGATGATGAATGATGAAAGAGTTCTTCTTCTTCTTATAGGGTTTTGTACTTTCCTTCTCTTTTCTCTTGTTTCTCCTCTTCTCTCAGCTTCTTATTACCATGTTTCTTTTCTTTTCTTTTTTCCTTATTTATCTTCTTACTACTTTTCCAACAAAATATGAAAGCAAGAGGCACATGGAAGCAACAAAGAAAGTTAGTAAGACTAACTTGGTTTTATGTCTAAAATTAAGGGTATCCAAAATGTCTCTAATGTACTAATTAATAAAACCTCAGAGTCAAGTAATATTAATTAAATCAACTATGAGCTCATCAATTACTCTAATTATCTGAACAGATAACTCTCAAAGCACACCGGAACCCAATTGATCTCAACTAATATTATTTAGAGCATTTTAGGAAATACGGGGTATTACATCCTCCCCCCCCCCCCTAAATAAAATTCTTCCTCGAATTTAAATATTACCAGAAAAAGATAAGGGTAAGCATCTCACATCACAGACTCAAGCTCCCAAGTAGCATCACCCATATGTGTCTCATCCCACTGAACCTTAACAAGATGAACTTATTTGTTTCTCAACACTTTAGTTTCTCTTCCCATAATACAGCTCGGTAGAGGTTCAAAAGTCAAATCTGTTTCTATCTCAATTGTATCCGATAGAGCTGACTAAAGAGGATCAGGAATAAACTTCTAGAGTTGAGACACGTAAAAAACATCATGCATTTCAGATAGAGAAGGTTCAATGATTATCACTAAAGATATTACTCTTAATTCAGTTTTACATGTTCCAAAATTAAATTGCAGCTTGTTGTCTATTTGTAAATTAACCAAAAATTTGGATGTACTGCATTTGTACATGATCAAAAACCAAATCCCAACAAGCTGGACCCAAAAGCCATCAAATGTATATTTTTGGGATACTCTCCTACCAAGAAAGGAAGGGAATTCCTTTTATTCCATGGTTGTCATTCAGGGGGAGAAAGTGACAATTGATGAACGCCAACCTTGGGAAATTATTATACTAAAATATGTCCCACAATCTGTCCCAGAAACCATTCCAGAAAATGTACTCAAATCTGTCCTAGAAATCGTTCCAGAAAATGTACCCGAATTTGTCCCAGAAACCGTTCCAGATACTGTACCAGAATCTGTCCCACAAGAATCTGTCCCAAAATCTAACCCACTGAAACTTAGCTCAACCACTAAAAATTCAAAATCTGCCCAAATAATAGTTGAACCTGAATTGGACCAGCAAGCAACCACTCTTGATGTTACCAAGATAACAAATGGAATAAAAGAAGTACAAGTATACACAAGGAAGATAAATAAGCTTCAAACTCTTAAGGAAGTATAAACATGCACTCTTCCGAAGCAGAACCAAGGCTCTGTCCAAAATTCAGATTATGAACCTACTCACAAAGGTAAATTACCATGCATTGTCCAAAATTCAGATTATGAACCTATAAACATGCACTCTTTCCTAAATTCAGATTATGCACACATATGACCTGAACTTAAACTTACCTATTTCCATAAGAAAGGGAGTGAGGTCTTGTACCAAACATCCAATTGGGAACCATGTTTCTAGTGAAAAATTGTCACAGGAGTACAAGAATTTCATCAACTCAATGGACAACACCCATATTCCTCAAAACTTCCATGAAGCTATCCTAGTTCCAGAGTGGAAGGCTGCGGTTGTGGAAGAAATCAAGGCACTAGAAAATAATGGTACATGACAACTTTGTCACCTTACAGATGGAAAGAAGCCAGTTGGATGCAAATGGATATTCTCGGTGAAATATAATATGGACGACAGTGTGAACAGGTATAAAGCTCGATTGGTGGCAAAATAATTCACTCAGTCTTATGGGGTGGATTATGAAGAGAACTTTGCACCTGTATCAAAATTAAACTTAGTTTGTGTTCTTCTTTCCTTGGCAGTAAATTTGGATTGGCCACTTCATCAGCTAGATATAAAAAATGCTTTCCTAAATGGTGAACTTGAAGAAGATGTTTACATGAGAATACCACCTGGACTTGAGACGTCAGAAACCTCGGGCAAGGTATGTCAGCTCAAAAGATCACTATACGGGCTCAAGCAATCCCCGTGGGCTTGGTTTTATAGGCTTACACAAGTGGTTAGGATGCATGGTTTCACTCAATGCCAAACAGATCACATAATGTTCTTAAAGCATTCGAAGGAAGGCAAGGTCACCATCTTCATTGTTTACGTAGACGACATTATTATTACAAGTGATAACTGTACTGGAATTGAAGGGTTAAAATTGTTACTAGCTAAGGAATTTGAAGTTAAAGATCTTGGTCAGTTAGGGTATTTTCTTGGAATGGAAGTGACACGACCAAAATTTCAAATTTATTTGTCTCAAAGGAAATATACTCTTGATTTACTTCAAGAAACGAGGATGTTAGGATGTCGGACAACAAACACTCCTATGAAATCTAATGTGAAAGTAGGAGAGGAAAAAGAGAGTCCACCAGTTGATAAAGAGATGTATCAAAGACTGGTTGAGAGACTTATACCTAACCCATACACGTCCAGACATTGGTTTTTCTGTCAGCATAGCTAGCCGCTACATGAACGATCCGAAAGAGACTCACATGAAAACATTTAATCATATTCTATAATATCTCAAAAAGGCACCAGGGAAGGGGCTGCATTTCAAAAAGGACACAAGCAGGAAAATAGAAATATTCACATATGCAGATTGGGCTAGCTTAGCAACTGATAGAAGATCAACCAGTGGGTATTGCTCATTTGTATTGGGCAACTTAGTGACATGGAGAAGCAAGAAACAATCTTTAGTTGCAAGAAGCAGTGCTGAAGCAAAATTTAGGTCAACGGCTCATGGAATTTGTGAAGGGATATGGCTCCAAAGGATGCTTGCGGAACTATAAGTTCATACATACCATGAAGTAAGTTTATTGTCTGACAACAAAGCTGCCATAAGTATTGCTAAAAGTCCCGTGCAACACGACAGGACAAAGCATGTAGAAATTGATAGACATTTTATCAAGGAGAAGATTGACAACATATTAATTTCTCTTCAGCACACACCCTCAAGTCATCAAATAGTTGATATCTTGACCAAGGCACTTCCTAGAACCAACTATGAAAACTTAAGATTCAAGTTGGGCATGATAGACATCTATAACCCAACTTGAGGGGGAGTGTTGGTTGCTAATCTGAAACCATTAAGGCACAAATATGCAACCATTAATAAGGGACAACAATGCAGATTTTATAGTTGTATTATATGGATGCATTTTTACTTATTTACACAGCCATATAGAATATTTCCGTTCTTGTATATAGGGATTAATTTGAGTTAATTAGGACTTAATTAGTTTCTTTAGTTACTTGTACATCTATGTATCATTTTCCTTCCTTCATTTCAAACAAAGTGGGAGTATTAGATAAAGATAGAAAAGGGAAATAGAGAGAAAGAAAGGAAATATAAAGAAGAGGAAGAAAACCTAGAGGAAAGAAGAAGAAGCTTGGAGTTTCATCATCATTCATCAACATCATCTCATTTCCATCATCCAACTTCTTCATTGTCATTGCAAGGTGGGTTCTAACAAGATACCATAGATTGTAGAAATTAGAGATGTTAGGTTTTGTATAGAGATTGAATTGTTAACCTATGATTCTTCCATTTCCATGAAAACCTTACATATGTGTTGTTATTCATGTTGGATGTGCTGAAATGTTGCATTGTGTGTTGACATTTTATGGTGTTTGGAACTTATTTAGGGTTGGTTGGGAAAACCTCTAATGATTTTCTTGGCTCTGCTGGTTATTTTGCAGAAAACAACGCGGTCGCCAGGAGAGCTTAAGCGAGCCCGGGGTGACCTATTTTTCTGCTATGATCGTCGAGCGTTGTTTGGCGAAAAGAAAGCGAGCTACCTCGCTGATGCTCTCCAGGCGACCATGACATATTTTTGGTTATGTTCGTCCCTCACATGGGGTTCGTTGGGCGAGCCAGCCTCGCTGGCTGCTCGATCGCCGGACAACTGTGACAGAACTTTGGAAATTTGTTTTAGCAATTGTTTGGGTTGCTTGATATACATGTTTAACTATATTATGAGTTAATTTACATTGATTATTACAGTTATTATGCATACTTTCCATCCATGAATAGTTTCTTGTAAATGTGGGATAACATGACCAAAGATGATCTAGAATGGTGAGAAAACTCTTAATATCAACTAATGAAATGAACTAGTAAGATGATTAGGACATAATAGATGACTTATATTGCAATTCTTGTGCAAATGATGCCTAGGTGTGTGTCTTTGACAAGTAGTTAGTGGAGATGTGAGGCATTATATGAAGCATGTGGTATTGTTGTGAATGTTAAGGCGATATGATCGCCTTGTGATTGTCGAATACAATCACGATATCCTTATTGATCACATAATCAGAAACAACCTCCTTTTTGTGTCGTCCCAAGAGTGATCCTTATGTAGAGCTCCTTTGGGATGTACGCGCCATTACTTTGACAAGTTTGAGTCCACATAAGCGAATGGAGCATACGGGTAAAATGTTTGAAATGGGTTGGTAGTCCCATAGGAAGCAACGATTTGTAAGGTTGATGTTATCCCTTAGAATCTGAATCCATTCGTATGTCAAAATATGATACAGGGATCCGTGACCTTGCCGAGAGTCCTAGACGTAGGATCGGATGGGGAAAGATGTCTCAGTATGTTTTTCGATTATTGATGACTTGATTTGTTGAACTCAAGTAACATGTTGCCATATAGTGCAAAGATTGAGCACTCAAGTCTACTTTTCTCCTTTTGTGACTTGAGCTAGTGGCTAGTTAGAACCTTGTAAAGCCGAGAGAACTCACTAAGATTATTATCTCACCCCATGTTGTTAATTATTTTTCAGGTGGTATCGATTCGGCTAAGGGTAAGGACAAAGTAAGTTGATGTCCTTGTTATTTTGAGATCATTTCATAATGATCTAGTTCTTAGTTTCATTTTTGACATCTTGTATATATTGTGCCACTTTTAATCAATTTATTTTAGACATATAATATGTACAATGTATCACTAAAAACTTATATATTTCAATATCAAAATTGCAACTATATATAACATGTACAATTATAAACATGTATTATATGTGTTACAATACTTAATTTACTCCTTTCAAATTTATTTTAAAAACTCATTAAAGTTTTGTCCTTACATTCTCACAAGAAATTTAAGCATTTTAAGATCAATGAATTGATTATAAAAACATAAATTGAAGTGTTTAAAAAATCATAAGGATAAAAATATTATGACATAAACATAAAGTTATTGGCTTTAAAGTAAACTAAAACTGTATTCAATTATTGGATTTTATTGGATCATTGTCATCTTAGAGTACAAAACATAACTTCGAGGTTTGTGAAATAAAAAAATAAAGTATAATTAAAAATTATAATTATTGGTATCCAATACCATAACAAATATTTTTCTTGTAGAAGAGATCATTTTTTTCCTTCATTGAATTTGTGCATTCCCTTAGGTTTGGGCCCAGGATCATTAGTGTTAATAACTACACATCTGTAACCAATGCACCTCATAACCAAAGGATATTCAACAACCCTAGTACAATCTTGATCAATTTTGCATTCATGTTCAAGTGCTGTAATTAAAATAGAGAACACAATTATATTACTTAAACATAAATAAAGAATTTTGAAAAGTATGAAAAAAATCTTACGGAAGTGTTCTGCTGCAACAAGAGATAGGGAGAAAAATATTATCATGGCATAAATAAACAGGTGAATTTTAGCCATGTTTTTCCTTTTTGAAAAATTATAAAAAACAATGTGATTTGATTTTTCTTATAGTGTGTAAATTTTATGTTCTTCTAAAAATAATTAAATAGTTTTTGGCGTTTATTGGGTTATATAAAGCCATTTTTATAATAATAGATTAAAATTTTATTTTAAAATATAAAATCTTTATTAAATGTCTCTAAGTGGATGGATGTGGTGTATTTGCTCTTTATTATAGTTAGTAAGGTGTTCACGTAACTTTTATTATTATTTTAATTAAATTTTTTATTAATTTTTTTAAAGGAAAATTAATGTTAATGATAAGAGGTAAATAGTTCAAACAAAATATAAAGATATATCAAAAGTTACAACGAAGAAATTAAACAAATATAAATATAAGACGAGAAAGCTACGGGACATAAAACAATCGGGCCATATAAGCCAACTCCAAAAAAAACATCATTTAAGAACTACAAACAGAGGGTCAATCTAGAGCTCCTCATAAACTTTTCTCTTCCCCTTCTTTTACGTTTGTTGTAGAACCAAAAAACATAATCTCATTTCAGACCTTGCAAATGGACAAGACTACAGTATTGCCAAATCATAGAGAAACTCCCCATAGACTTTTTCTTACCACCTAAAGAAAGAAAACTCATAAAGAAAAAAATAGGATGTGAGAAGCTAACTTGATAAAAACACTGCAAATAGGACACATTGTAAGACCGAGGTCAATAATCACCTTTCTTTTAAATAAATTTTGTCATGAGGCGAACTTATTAAGAAGAAGCTGCCAAAAGAAAACAACCACCTTAGAAGTTCCCCAACTACCGTAAACGCGGGGAAGAGACAAATTGTATGTGGATGATGAATGACTTGAAAATTAGAAGAAGACAAAAGAGAATGATAAACAAAGAACACCGTCAAAGTACCATCCCTAGAAATCTTCCAAATCTAGTTATCTTTGCCCAAAGGAAATATATGACATGTACTGATCAAGAGGAACTCAGCAACAACTGCCTCCTCGTGAATGAAGAAAGGCCTCTTACATCTAAAATCCCAAATGAATGTCTCATTTATCCACCTTCCAACCTCTCCCACACATTCCTCAGGATAATTAGTTATTATAAATATCCTAGGGAGGTATACTCCCAACCCAAGGTTCGGACCAAAAAGATATCTAAAAACCTTATCCATCCTTCTTATAGATGTAATCTATAAACCAATTAGAAGGGTCTTCTTACATAGAATAATAAATGAAAACTCTTTTCCATTAAGAGGAGGAATTCTGAAAGCGCGAAACTATGTGCCCCTTAAAGAAGAACACTACATGAAAAAAAAAGCATGTTGTGGTGGTTTTTTAGAGTTATGGTAATTCGAACAGCCACAATAGTTTGGTTGCGACGATTTTTGTTTTGCCACAAAAACGTGTGTCGCCAGCATGATCTGTGATGTTTGGAAAGCCACCACCCTAACCGTTATTACTATTCACAATGGTTAGAATTCCCTTAGGTAGTTATTTGCGACAGTATCAAATTGTCAAGATATTTTCAATACTTACTACAACAGTTTCAAACTATTGTTCAAACCGTCGCAAATTTTAAAAACAACTATGAACGTTTATAACCCCCACTAATTTATTTTATTTATAAAAAAAATTCTAATTTTTCTATAAAATTAACTAATGAAAGATAAGTTAAGCATTAAATTAGCTATAAGTAATAACATCTTAAACAATACAGAATCCTATAAGCAGAATATTATAGGTGGAGTCACCATGATGTTCTAGCCACCTTTAACCCCAAAAATATTTTTCACTAATAATGCATGTTGTTACTAAACTTGTCTATACCAACCACTAGTGTTTTCATATACGGAGAATGACATCATCCAACTACCAACTAGTGTTTTCAAATACTATCTTCAAACATCAATTTCATTACTATGTTAATTTTCTATCTTCTAGATCGAGTCACAATATCTGCACAGGGATTATCTGGTCCCTTATTACTTCTTATAATCATCAATAGTGTAGATGTTAAGCCCAATAGGTTGCAGAAACACTAAAACCAAATTTTTTCCAATGACAAATGGTGTGTAAGAACATATCACTCACATATTTGTATGATCATACTAGTATACCACATCTTTTATTCATTAACACAATTGTTATGTTGCGTTAGAAGAAATCCCTTTGTATTCATTTTCTGCCCTACCATCAATAACCATTGTCGTTTCTAAATAAATTAATCTCTTTCTTATTAGGATATTTACCTTAAGAAAAAGTTGCTATATATACTTGTCTGTCACTATGACGCACTAAAATAAGGTAAGTAAGATCTTGATAAGTGATAAGTTGTCACATACAGGTTAAATATGAGTAAATAAAGTGTAGTATAAGAAAGCGACACTCGAGTCGTATCATAAGGACTCTAAGTTGATTTAACAAAAGGAAAGAACGAAAAATGGGGTTTAGGTTTTCGGGCAATTAAAAATAAAGAAAATGATTACAATTATGATTAACGAATAAAATAAACAAGTTAGTCTACTGTTTTATTTTCCCAACTTGTCATCAATTAATATAATTCTCAATCCCTAAGCGGATTCAATTTCTTTTTTTATTACAACATCAATCAAAGAGGTGCAATTGATACTATATGGTTTACACTGCTATTTTCTGAATTAAGCAAACAAATAAAAGATTTGCATGAATTAATGAAAAAACTACGATAATACGCGATTATGATTAAGAAACGTAAATCAATCGAAATAAATCAACATATTCTATATAATTTTAGTTAAGCATACAAGACATATAGCAGAATATTGAAAAGGAAAAGAAATTGGATTGGTAATTACAAAACCTCAAAGTATCATGGAAACCGGATACAGTAGATCAACTTAGCTCTCCATAGAATTTATGGTCGTCTAATAAAATTTCGTGAATACTCAATACCCTAGCAGTAGAATTGTATTTTAGTTTAAATATTACAAGAGAAATCGGGCCCTAATAGTAACCGACCCGAAAAACATAAAATTCGGTCCAAACTTATTATTTTACTAAATATGGAGATAAAATGAATTATTCGACCGTTCTTAACTCTGAATTAGCTTTGAATTTCAACATAAAACTTATAGCTTATCATGTCATCTTTCCAACGTATATTATAACGCGTCAAACAAAATCATGTAGCTCAAGTTTGGGCCTGGACAACAAGAAGGTGTCAAATTATCGCTTATTTAAAAAATATATAATCGAATTAAAATAAAATCATAAATAAGCTAAACTTATGAAACACATTTATAAGAGTAAAATAAAATCAACAAGTCATAAAAAAATCATTTAGCACAAAGTTAAATGTGATGTATTAAAATGCACTGATCAAATCCCACAACACTTAAACTTTTGCATTCCGAGCAAAACTTTAAAGTCAAAATTTAAAACAGAGTAAAAATAAGAAAAACAAGAATAGAACATAGCATGCAATTTCAAAGATTTTCCGAATCACAAAGGTGTAAGTAAAATCCTCATTCTAAACTTCAAGTAATATGATATTAGTGAGTAACATTTTGTCACAGTCAATGCAAGTAAGAAGATAATTTACCAAATAGTACATCATAAGTTGCAAGATCATCACACGATAAAATTGTCTCAATTCTCAAGTGTTTAGGTTACTGTTTACACTAAAAAAAACATCATTAAAATTAGAATTACCATAATGTTGAAAAGACTTTAACATCCATACTTGAAATACATGAAAACAAAGATCAAAAGAGCTTTATTCAGGTTGTAACAGAGTCAAGGTAAGGGTAAGATAAATCTTAAGGGGTACTAGGCTAAAATTTAGAGGGGAAAAAGATAATTGAAAGAGACTTGGGATTTGAACTAAACAATAATTCGTTTACTTTTTAGTAACTTCTTCGCAAAAAATTTCTCATCTCTTTGCTTTTTTTTATTAGAAAGAATACGATAAGAATATGAATTTTTTTCCTTCTTTATTTTTGTATTTTTTATTTTTTTTCAACTTTTGAAATATCACTATTATATTAATTCAACCCCATACAACCCCAAACAAAACTTTTTTAACCATTTAAATAGGGTAATAACATTGTTTTTCACTTTTAGGCTTGAAATGAATTTCAAACAAACAATGTGATAAATATGCTCAAGGGGTTTCAAATAAGGGAGGATATTTTTAAGTTTGGTTTTTTGGTTATGTGATTAAAAAATAAAACAGAAACAGTTTGTCTTTATCATATCAGTGCGTACAAGTAAACAAATAGTATTAAAAAGAGTCAGATTAAGTTCTTAAGACTAACATACATGAGTAAAATCACACAAGAAAGGGATGGATATTTTTAATGTTATCCATTATTACGCTAAAAATTTCACAAAAGGTTATTGATCTACTACAAATGATGCATAATTCAGAATTTAGTCATACTTATCATACTAAGAATATACATCAAACCAGTCACATCACACCACAAGTTTTTAGTCAAAAGAAAAAAGAAAATGCTCACACTTGCAACCCAAAACCCAAAGAAAAAGCAAGCATTTTTTAATTTTAAAGAAGAAACAAGTAAATGATAAATACGAAAACATAAAAGTAAATTACTCTCTCCCACACACTTAAGACACACATTATCCTCAATGGAAGAACATAAGTATAAAATAAGAGAGAGAGAGAGAGAGAGAGAGAGAGAGAGAGAGAGAGAGAGAGAGAGAGAGAGAGAGAGAGAGAGAGAGGAAATTGTTGAGACAAATTTGGTTCATACCTTGTATCCTCTAAAAGTTTTGATGATAACAAAGTATTTAAAAAATAATTAGAATTTCTAACTAGCTGGTTCTTATGTGCAGAATTATATTCACTTGGTGAAACTGGTTCTGACACGGAAGAAGCTATGATCCGGTTTTGGTTTTGTACTTTTCAGAATCAGAATCCTGTTTTACCTGCCTATGAAACTGAGCAATGTCACCTCAAGCTCTGTAATCACGGGACTCAAGAATGTTGACATTATCTTTAAAATATTGTGTTGTACTTGTTTCTTAGAAGATTTCTCCAGAGAAAGACCTCGTTCAGTGGATAACTCTTTATCTACAAGTTCCAACACCTCCTTTATTGAAAAAGAAGATGTACTAAAAGATTTGATCTGATTATAGCCGTTGAGGATGCTTCAATGACTCTATTTCTTCAGCAATAAAAAGAGCATAAGAATTGAAGATCAACCAAGAGAATAACGCTACAACTACAACTACAACTGAAATATACACGCACTTCATTCATATCAGCTCAAGAGAAGATAATTTGTTAAGGGTTCTTATTCTTGTATAGCTTAATAATCCTTAGTGTTAAAGTGTGTTGTATTATATTTGAACACCTCTGATTTTTAATCAATTGTTGTTGTAAGTTATTCCTTCTCTAAATAGTCAGTTTAGATAAAATTCTCTTACATTAGACATGAGGATTGAAGTCTCGGATTTGTATAATTTGAGCAGGAAGTCTTGAACCCGAGGGGTTTAAGCAAGGAAGTGTTGGACTGTGAGCCTGAGCATAAGTCTTGAGTTCGTGGAACTGTTGTCGTTACTCGAAAAAATGCAACGACGAAGAGGCGAAAGAGGAAAACCAGAAGAGTCACCATTGAACTTTATTTATCCCAAAAGGGGAAGGGAAAACATCAAGAAAACCCTAAGAATGAAATGGATAAGATGGTCTCACAACCAAGAGAAAGGGTTCGGAAGCCGGTTATGCGAAGGGAAGGTATTAACACCCTCCACATCTATCGTACTCGATGGAAACCATTCCCTTGTCTCATGTGTAAAGGTGTTGCTAAAGGATATTGATTTCAAAGAATGTTCTAGGAGGGAGAGAGAAGGGTTGGAAATGAAGAATGAGAAAAAAGAGAAGGTGAAAGGGGGAGGAGACTCAGTAGGACTTCATGATCCTATGCCTACGTATTCTCAACATGTATGAGAAAGTCAGAGTCAACGTAGTTCGGGGGACTATGAATGAAAAAGATAGAAGTGTGCTCGCCAAGGATTGGGGCCCTCGTGTCTACGTATCTTCACTTAAAATAAGTGAAGGATCAGAGCGTCCATAGTTTGGACTACGGTTTGTTGGTGTTTTTTATAGACGATGCCAACGTGCGCATTTTAGCAGTTAGGTGTATTGCAGCTTTCTTGTGGAGTCTTAGGCGTTACCAATTTGCGATAGAATGGACGTAACATATCCTTTTTCAAAAGAAATAGTTTCCGCCATCAAGGCTAGATGTCACATTTGATTTATTGACAGTTGGCTTTAAGGGGAAATAAGTCCTCGAATAGTAACCCCTTGTGGATAGTGCTTAATTCTTTATCTCAAAAGATTTATTATGAAAATGCTGTGGCGAATATAGTCACGTCTTCATATTAAAAGACGAGTATCGAGACCACACACTCTAAAGTGAGATCCTAATACTTAGAGAGGAAGAAGTCTTCACTCAATCCTCTCTCTTTAGTTAAATTCAAAGAGAACCTTATTCTTTTGTTAAAGATGTTTTAATTTTGAATGGTAAGTGCCTTACGACAGTGAACCCAAAAGGTAATGTCAAGCACTCAGGATAGGAGAAGGCATTCGCCTAACCACTCCAAAACCATCCAAGTTTATTAAGAAAAGAGAAGTTTGAAAATTCATTTGGTACAAGACCAAGGTTTTAGACTCAAGGAGACAAAAGAAATAGAGAAAAGGTTTTGAAAATAATGGGAGGTGAATAGATCAAGGTAGGTTGATGGAGATGTGTGAAGCAATCGACTTGCAAACATGGAACCCATGCAAGGTTAGGATGGGTTAATACCAAGAAATGAGAGATGAGAAGAGGTGGATCCCTAAGATACAAATTGAAAATTCTGGCAAGCACACGATGAATGTTATTCCTAAAGTTATAACATCCACTGTGACATCTGCTACTTAACAGCTAATACTCAGTAATAATAAAAGCAGTAAATAACACAATAATTGTTTACCCAATTCAGTGTCAACAACACTTACATCTGGGGGCTACCAAGCCAGGGAGGAAATTCACTATCAGCAGAATCAATTCAGAGTTAAACCTCCAGTTTACACTCCTCACTTAATCTCTACCCAATGACACTTCAACCTAGAGACACTCTAGACCTGAGTATACCCACTCACTCCCCCTCAATCATACAACAGTGATTTCTAATTCACAATTACAATACAAAACAGTATGAAGAGACACTTCACATACACACCTTGATCTTGCTTCACAACTTTGATCAAGGAACTCAGACACTCTTGCTTCACAACTTCGAGTGAGACACAACCTAGAATCTACCTAACCAATGCAATCATCAACCAGACAATTGCTTGGATTACAAGTATTCCTAAGCAGAATTCACACGTGAAGACTAGTCTTCGTCATACACAAGGACTCTCTAATTAGTACTCTCTAATCTTCTATCAAGAGCTACTCTTCAAAATTGCTCCTTCTGATATTTATAGTCGCTTCAGTCCTTTGGGTCTTGGTGCATAAATTAGGTTTTATCCATAATAAAACCTCTCTTCAGCATTCTGCACGCTTGCCACTTTAATCAGGTACATATTAGTTTCCCTAGGGCTTCTAAAATGTCTCCTGCATTCCAGCTTGAGCTTCTAATTTGTTTCCTGAGTTCTAGCTACCAGAATAACAAACTCGCGCTTGATGTCATACGACCTATGTCATAACATTGAGTATGACATCCAGCTTAACTTATAGGTAGCTGAGTTAACTTACCCTGCACAGTCTATATTATGAATGTATTAACATCAAACATGACATTCATACGTACACTAATGTTTTGCCACAAAATGCAGCCAATCAAGAGCACTTACAAACTCCCCCTTTGGAAAATTTTTGGCTAAAACACCTTATACTTACACCAGAGATTTACACACAGCAGAAGACTTAACATATGTCCTGTCATACAGGTAAGTCACTTGCTGCTCAAGCTCTCAGAGTCCTCACAGTTGGCTTTCAGCCCTGTTAACACTCATCTTGTTAGCCATCTGTTAGTTATCACTACAGATGTCACTCTTTGCTAAGTGAGTAACACATAGAGTTACTCCCCCTCAACTTATGCAACTCACCAGCTGAACACTTTACCTGCACATCCTGCAGTCATACAGACATCCAGTATGATCTGGATGTTATGACATTCAGTATAATCTTCTGATGTCACACACCTGTGCTACTCCCCCTGAAGGGATGCACACTACTCTCATTCTGCTTACACCTTGCAGACACTTATATGGTTAGCATCCTAGTCCTACCATACAACCCTACTCAACCTAGGCATTCATATATAGCATCAGCACAATCCTATACTAACAGCACTAATTAGCTGTTATCACACATATCTTCAGCAGCACCTGCAAGCATGCAAGTATGATTATGTCATATATGCACATGATACATATGCTCTAGCTAGTCTTCAACCTGTTCTCCCACCTGCTGTATTCTATCATACACTCTCTCTCCCCCTTTTTAACCACAAATTAAGTTCCAACTAAGAACTTAGCATAGATCATACATTGTAACATTATAACTGTTTGGGGTTACATTACAACAAAACTGCTCTTTGGGGAGCATTACACATTTAAGTTGTCAACCACATTTTAAGGAAGTCTAACTTCAACAAAACAAAATCAGCAGCACCTCTTCCTTGTCAACTCAGCAACCAGCAATCTGAGCCACACAGTCAGGTTATCACCACATCAAACTGCTTCCTCAGAGGAAGAACTGGAACCAATGTTATTGACATTGGTTGGGACATTCTCACAACTGTCGTCAGCCTCTTCTTCTGACACGGCCCCACTATTATCTGCATCTCTTTCAAGCCTTTGGATGAGAGCTTCTAGCTTAATTTTTCTGGCAGTAGCTATACTGATGGTTTCTCCCAACTCATTACAGGTGTCCTCCAATTCTGCAATCATCATTCTTTTGGAGATCTTAACTGTCTCAGCAGATGAAATTTTCATATCTGGAACATGTCTCCCTTTAAACAGTTTAAAGTGAAGTGACAGTTCAGGCTCCCTCTTGCTGACAACATCACTTGAGGTTAGGATTCCAGGATGTTGATTTAGGATGATCTCACAAATGAGAGATGGAAATACAATAGGTAACCTGACAACACTGGTTGTGGAGTGCTTAATAGTCTGATAAAAAATGTATAGACCAAAATCAAAATTGACTTTGGTACCTATGTCATGAATGATCTTGCCTAGTCCAACAACAATGGAGGATGTATGGTTGGTAGGCACCCAATTTGTAGATCTAATTCTATGAAGAATGGCATACTTTACACTGAGCAGTGCTGCAGACAACTTCCCTTTGGATGGCCATGTTGTGACTTGATTTGCAGTGATGATCTTGCAGACCTGGTTGTCTGAAGTCTCCAATTTTGTTGATCCATCATTTGCTCGCCCCAGATACCTGTTGATCACAGCAGGAGAGAATTGCACACACTTTACTCTAACAAATACCTTCATGAACTCCTTGCTGTTTCTGTTTGAGATTGAGTCAGACATGTTTACAATGAACTCTTTTACCAGTCCCTCGTAGCAACTGGTAAATCCTGTGACTGTCTTAAGCAGTCCAACCTTGTTGATGAGTTCCATTACCTCCTTGATCTCTAGGGCATCCTTCCCTAATTCTTTATCAAGAGATATTCTCCTTTGATAGACATATCTCCATTTAGTTACACTGTGTATGGAGTGGAAGGAGATGTTGTCCAGAGGTGCAAGTGGTATGGGTTTAAGTGGCCTCTTACCCAATGAATGTTTGACATTGAAGATGTTAGGAACATCTCTTCTGACATCTCCTTCAGACTCAGTGCTACTCTCAGTAACCTTCCTTTTCTTGGAGGCATTTTTGCTCCTAGGTTTGGAGGACCCAACATGAGCTCCTTTTCTCTGACTTTTGAGAGAGGTGTCTTCTAGACTAGGTTTACCTTTCTTGGTCATTAGTTTTTGAGCTATGCCTGGAGCAACATTCTCGAGGAATTCATCATCTGAAGATACATCAACATCATTGGCAGGAGTTTTATTCAGATCATCATCCTGTCCTTCCTCCTGTTCTACATAGTTAGCTAAATTTGCTAGTTTTTCTGTGTTAGGGTTAGTCTTATCATAGGAGAACTCAGAATTGTCCTCAAGGTTCTTATTTGATATTGGAGAAGGATCAACCCTAGGAAATGGAATGGATATTCCATGTACATTATGACCTTCTGGGTCTGCATGTGAAGTAGCTGATGACTGGTATTCATTCCTTCTTCCAGAAATTATACCAAGAGGGCTCACATTCATCACAGAGATGCTCTTGTGCTGAGCAGGGTCGAGCTTGGTGGGGCTGGAGGTATGTTGTCGAGACATTGTAGATGACTTAGGTTGTAATGAAAGAGGGTTTCTGATGGGGTTGTGTGAGATAAGGCAGGATATGGATTGGAAGACGAGAACGGGTTTAGAAGGGTTTACTTGTAGAGGAGGAGGGAATTCAATATTTTGACCAATCAGACTGTGATTATTTTTCAAAATATAATTCCCTATTAATTGCTAGAATTTATCATTTCTTAGAAGTTTTTTAAATTGAGACTCCTTGACACTTCTTGAACCCATGTCAGTGCTGACATAATCACCAGATTTTGCACATCCCTCCTGCCATTTACACAAGTTACCCCTGAGTATGTCTCCCTTGAACTCATCAGAGTTTGTTTGGATGGTGTCCTTGATGTCACAGAACAATTTCATGACATCAGGAGTGACATTGCTTCTTTTCTGCAGGGTAGCCTCCATGGACTCCATCAGGTTCCAATATAGCCTATCTAGCTTTACCTGATGACCAATCTTTGGGTATCCCTTCTTGTCTAGCCTTCCCACCTGACTTTTCTTACACCCTGTCCTTCTTTCTGAAGCATACTTTGAGGATCCTTTTGCTGATGATTTGTGTAACACCCCACTTTCCCAAATTAAATAAAATATGAATATTAAAATAATAATCAGAGTTTTCACCAAAAAGTAGGATATCACATCTCCAAATTTTATAAAAATACTTTATTCATTCTTTTCGAAATAATACAACGGAATTTGTTTCATAAAGTAAAATACATCAAATTCATGATACGTCACAGGAAAAGAAATAAGTTCAACATAGACACAACGAAAACACCCAAGTCCCGTGCTACGTATCAGAGCGTTCTAGACTCGACTGGCACACCACCATCCAAGCTATCTAAGTACCTGGATTGTCTGTACTTCCGGAGGAGCACAGACAAACAACAGCAAAGGGGGTGAGAAATCATGATCAAAATATATTGATAATGTAATACATGGAAACAGGGTAGTAAAACACATCA
Organism: Lathyrus sativus; assembly: GCA_963859935.3. NCBI lineage: Eukaryota > Viridiplantae > Streptophyta > Magnoliopsida > Fabales > Fabaceae > Lathyrus > Lathyrus sativus. Next base: position 41,310,100 of record OZ012737.1, on the reverse strand, counting down.
ACACACCAATATTCACCCCAACAACACCATATAACGAACCTACTGTTCAAATTACAATATAACATATTATAATACAAATATGCAACTCAACACTATGCATGCGGTACTGACTCATTGGTTCATTTAATCGAACCTGGATAGATCACTTACGCTCCTCCTGAGACATGATCTATCCCCACCATTCTCCACAAAGGAGTACGGATGAATCACTTACGCTCCTCCTGAGACATGATTCATCCCACCAAAACACCATGATATGCACACACCAACGCATAACTATTATTTTCAGGCACACTAAGTGCACACGATCCTCCTGATCATATCATCATACATCAATGCATATATGTATAAATATATTACATCAACATCATATAAATCAATCAGATAGTAGACAAATCCATACTATAACACTAGATATAAACACATCCCACCACTCGGGGATACTCGATCCTACTGATCACTACACACATATACATCAACTAATTGCTCACCAACAATATTAAGGGAAACGCGTGCCATCACCAAGTACACAAGTTAAATCCCACACTCATCATTTTCACACTGCAACAAGGCTAAAAAGGATCACACGAGACCAATGCTCGAATCCAAAAAATCACAAAAATTCATTTGGTTCTGCTACGTTCGCTGGCATTCGCCAGGCGAACCCTTCTGGCGAACCTTCGCTGGCATTCGCCAGGCGAAGTTCTTGTGTTTTTAGTCTGGGACTTAATTTCTGAATTATTCGCTGCCCCTTCGCCTCAGCTCGCCAGGCGAACTCTCACCTCCCTTCGCCAACATTCGCCAGGCGAAGCCCAGCGAATGCTGCGATTCGTCAGTTTCCTCACAATTCTGCAGTGCTATTCTAGGCCAAATTATGCCTATCATCTCAACTCAGATTCCCAGCCTATTCTAGTACCAATCTTGCCTATTACCGTAAACAATTGGTTTCTAATTCCTATTCCCAAAATCATCACCTAAACACTATCGATACCTCAAAAGCCATACAGAACTTTCCCTAAAAACCGTAAAACACCCTATATGCCTTATATGCCAACTCAACCAAAAACAACAATTCATTAACGATTACTATACAATTAATAACAATCATCATCAATCATAACATATCAATATATATTATCATATATCGATCAATTTCCTACGGGGTTAAGGAATCCCCAACTACCCTATACATGTATAAACCATTCCCAATCAAGTTTCTCCCCCTTACCTTATCAATTGGTTTGATCGATGAATAATCTTCCAAGATTTGGTCTCTTGGCTTTCTCCTTTCTCTTCTGTCCCTCGTTCCCTTTCTTCCAGCTTTCCCAATTCTCACGATCTATCGTAATCCCTTTTCTCTCTATTCCAACTTTTCTAATATCTCCTTACTACCCCTTCATATTCCCTTTTATTTTAATCTCAATTATTAATAAAATAATATAATAATATTACTAATATTAATAATACTAATCATAATAATATTATTAATAATAATAACAATAATAATAATAATATTATTATCTCACCAAAATAATAATAATAATAATAATAATAATAATACTAATAATAATATTATTATCTCACCAAAATAATAATAATAATAAATATAATAATAATAATAATAATAATACCCCCACCAATATTACTATTATTCATTATATTATCATATTCACACCAAAACACCACCAATATTATCATTAGTTATTATATTATTATATCTACACCAATTCGCCACCAATAATCCTCCCATATCAGGGACACCCACCAATAATAATATTCATACTAATGATAATAATCATAATAATAATAAGAATAATAATAATAATAATAGTAATAATAATACCACCAATGTTACTATTAACCATTATATTATTATCTCCACACCACCAATGGTCCTTACATATCAAGGGTACTCACCAATCATATACCAACACGCCCCACCTAAGGGCACACCAACATAAAATAATTAAATTAACACAAAAATGACTAAATAAATAAAATGGGTGTTACAACTCTCCCCCACTTTAATTATTTTCGTCCTCGAAAATTGCCTGATGGAACAATTCCGGATACGCTTCCCGCATCCTTCATTCCAATTCCTAGGTCACACTGCCTTTTGCAGCACTTCCCCAAACCATTTCCACCAAAGATGTCTCCTCCCCTCGGAATTGACTTTCGTTCGTCAAAACGAACCAGCAATGCCTCAACACCCAAATTATTTTTCACTAGTACATCATCCACCTGATTCAACGTACTTTCTCAACAAGACACATGAAACACGTCATGCCAATTCACGACGACAGCGACAAAATGGTCTAACATGTTACTCCTCCCATTCCTCCGCTTCGCCACTCTGATACAACCACAGAACACGGTGCGAACTTTCGAGATTTCGGAACTCGACCCACACCAGTCACCGACGTGACTCTCAAAACACATATTTCCTTGGATCCTCTTGATCTTCTCAGCCATCTCAAACATAATTTTCAGGTCTGAGCACAACATTCTCACTCGACCCATTCCAACACAGGAGAGTCCTACACTCCCTATTTCGCCAAGCCACATATAGTGTCGTTCCGACACTAGGATGGTAACCGTTATTATAGGTAACTCAATCAACGGTAATTAATCATACCATGATCCACCTTGATCCAACACCCAAGCTCTAATCAATTCTCTACAAACTCGATAGTCCTCTCTGAATGACCATCAGTTTGCGGGTGGTAAGTCGAACTCAACTTCAACTTAGTACCCGAAGCTTCCTGTAAGCCCATCCAAAATCTCAATATAAACCTCAAATTTCCATCTGACACAATATTCGTCAGTGTCTCATCCAACTTCACCACTTCCTCAATATGCATCTCATATATCCTCAACACGGAATAGTTAATCCACTCGCAACAACCCAAATTAAAATTATGTCTTTACAATTTCTTTAGAAATCTCAACACCAATTTCGTGAAAATACTACCTGATTTCCACTCTAGAATATTTAACGACTGCATCAGATTCAACAGTCCCCGATATTCAACCTCCGACTTTCGGTAATTCTAGCCGGCACATTCAACCTCAACCACTCCTCTCCTCATCCATGGTCACCAAAACAATCTACTCAAATTCGATTACTTCCTCATAGTACCGGGATGGATACTCCATCTACCTCAATGTATTTCTTCATGAGTACTCCTACTCCCCTCAACAACGTCTGGTACACATACTCTATCATAACATATCATGGTACTATTTCCACAAACCCGACAATCCACTCTTCGACTCTAATTTATCAATTTCAACTAATTCACTACTCAGCCCAGATTTTTAACTTTCTCGATTCTTCTCAAGAATACCTCTAGTCAGGTCTAATAATGAAAGCTTAACTCCATAAGAGGTATATTCACCCACCAAACTCATATTATAAAATTTCTCAGTCAATTCTAACTCTTCTCACCGTCATCTTCGTATACACAGACATTTCCAACTCTCCGCATCATCTACCACATGCACTTTACCCGAATGGTAATTCAACTCGAAGTCGTACTCCTTCCGAAGTCCCAAGTATTTCCTATGCCTCATATTCATCTTATTCAAATTAAACAAACACCTTAAACTCTTAAGATCACCAAACATCTCCGATCTCAGTCTGAACTTCCGAAGCCTCCGACTCCGGTACAACCACAATAGTAACCAACTCTAAATCACTGGTCGGATGATTTCTCTTATATACTTCAAGTCGCCTTTTGCATAATTGAAACTCGCTGAAGTTGTCTTTAGCAATTTCCCCAATTATATCAACAAGCATCACAAACGCCACAATTAGTTCTGTCGGATTCGGCAGAACTTTCCTTACAGAATTATATCACCGCTCTTTTTCCAACACTGATAACTCAAGTTCCTTATGCTCAACATAATCCTCTATACTCTTCGAATACCTTAAAATATCACTTATTAACACAACCATTGCCTTATAGAAATAATTAAAAAAAGATTCCATGCCAAAGGGACAAACAAGTGGTGAGTTCTGGCAGAAACATGAACCGTACCCTCCGTCCTTACCATAAATTCAAACACACTTCCTCCATAACTAACTTAATTCCATGTCAATACTTCACCATCTCATAGATAATTTCAATAGCTTTCCAACGCTTCGAACCGCGCGTCATTCCGAGTTACGGTTCTCCTGTTACGGCAAAAACACCAGAATAACATTTTCTGCCCAAGACTCCTTCGCCAGGCGAACACCGCAGCGAATATGGACGTTCGCCAGTATGCTCGCCAGGCGAACATGACAGTCCCAAAATCCTCTTTTCGACCGTTACCCGACTTCCGAGTGTCCGATTTCGATTCCGTAAAAAGCTGCGATCTCGCAATTCCACGTACAACAACAATTTCATATCTAGGAGGCCATTCAACTCATCTACAACTCTTGGAATATTTTAAAACCCAATGGCTTCCAATCTCAACAGCAGAGCTTTGAGCCTCCTAATACGATACAACTTCCGACCTTCGTCCCATCCACCACAATAACTCTACTCGAGATCACATGACCAAGGAAACTCACATCCTTCGATCAATTGTCCCATCAAATCATTAACTCTTGGAAGCAAACACCTATCCTTGATAGTCACCAATATCGGACTAGTTCCAAAAAAACTAACTCGATTGTAAGCTCCACTTCACATTCCCGGAAGTAAATCACTTATCTCTGTAGGAAAACTCCGGACAATCACTAATATCGGGCAACTCCCAATTTTTTTTTCACTTTCCTTCTCATTCAAAGTTTCCGTCCAATTAAACACCTCGACACCGTCTTGCACCGATTCCTCAAAATAATCCCTTAAGCACTTAGCTTAACTCAAGACTAATCACTGCTCACGCCACCCAAGCTTGCTAGACACGTCTATCCCATCCAACACAATCCCATCCACTATTAACAAGAGATTAAGGGTGATCAGTTCCTCAATTTGTTAATAGACAGCCGAAATCATGATGGGGTACAAACCATCTTTACCAAACTATGATATCGTTCCTCAACACACTAAGCCACCACAATGTAGCATTCCGGAGAAATACAACTTATCTCCCACTGGAATCATTCCCCTTCTACCGACAAACTTAACCAACAATATGTACCGATCGTGTTTTTACACACATGTCGCATACCAGGGAACAACAACACTAGACAACATTGGCCGGACGGACCGACCTGCTCTGATACCAATTGTAACACCCCACTTTTCCAAATTAAATAAAATATGAATATTAAAATAATAATCAGAGTTTTCACCAAAAAGTAGGATATCACATCTCCAAAATTTATAAAAATACTTTATTCATTCTTTTCGAAATAATACAGCGAAATTTGTTTCATAAAGTAAAATACATCAAATTCATGATACGTCACAGGAAAAGAAATAAGTTCAACATAGACACAACGAAAACACCCAAGTCCCGTGCTACGTATCAGAGCGTTCTAGACTCGACTGGCACACCACCATCCAAGCTATCTAAGTACCTGGATTGTCTGTACTTCCGGAGGAGCAGAGACACAACAACAGCAAAGGGGGTGAGAAATCATGATCAAAATATATTGGTAATGTAATACATGGAAACAGGGTAGTAAAACACATCAACACACCAATATTCACCCCAACAACACCATATAACGAACCTACTGTTCAAATTACAATATAACATATTATAATACAAATATGCAACTCAACATTATGCATGCGGTACCGACTCATTGGTTCATTTAATCGAACCTGGATAGATCACTTACGCTCCTCCTGAGACATGATCTATCCCCACCATTATCCACAAAGGAGTACGGATGAATCACTTACGCTCCTCCTGAGACATGATTCATCCCACCAAAACACCATGATATGCACACACCAACGCATAACTATTTTCCGGCACACTAAGTGCACACGATCCTCCTGATCATATCATCATACATCAATGCATATATGTATAGATATATTACATCAACACCATATAAATCAATCAGATAGTAGACAAATCCATACTATAACACTAGATATAAACACATCCCACCACTCGGGGATACTCGATCCTACTAATCACTACACACATATACATCAACTAATTGCTCACCAACAATATTAAGGGAAACGCGTGCCATCACCAAGTACACAAGTTAAATCCCACACTCATCATTTTCACACTGCAACAAGGCTAAAAAGGATCGCACGAGACCAATGCTCGAATCCAAAACATCACAAAAATTCATTTGGTTCTGCTACGTTCGCTGGCATTCGCCAGGCGAACCCTTCTGGCGAACCTTCGCTGGCATTCGCCAGGCGAAGTTCTTGTGTTTTTAGTCTGGGACTTAATTTCTGAATTATTCGCTGCCCCTTCGCCTCAGCTCGCCAGGCGAACTCTCACCTCCCTTCGCCAACATTCGCCAGGCGAAGCCCAGCGAATGCTGCGATTCGTCAGTTTCCTCACAATTCTGCAGTGCTATTCTAGGCCAAAGTATGCCTATCATCTCAACTCAAATTCCCAGCCTATTCTAGTACCAATCTTGCCTATTACCGTAAACAATTGGTTTCTAATTCCTATTCCCAAAATCATCACCTAAACACTATCGATACCTCAAAAGCCATACAGAACTTTCCCTAAAAACCGTAAAACACCCTATATGCCTTATATGCCAACTCAACCAAAAACAACAATTCATTAACGATTACTATACAATTAATAACAATCATCATCAATCATAACATATCAATATATATTATCATATATCGATCAATTTCCTACGGGGTTAAGGAATCCCCAACTACCCTATACATGTATAAACCATTCCCAATCAAGTTTCTCCCCCTTACCTTATCAATTGGTTTGATCGATGAATAATCTTCCAAGATTTGGTCTCTTGGCTTTCTCCTTTCTCTTCTGTCCCTCGTTCCCTTTCTTCCAGCTTTCCCAATTCTCACGATCTATCGTAATCCCTTTTCTCTCTATTCCAACTTTTCTAATATCTCCTTACTACCCCTTCATATTCCCTTTTATTTTAATCTCAATTATTAATGAAATAATATAATAATATTACTAATATTAATAATACTAATCATAATAATATTATTAATAATAATAACAATAATAATAATAATATTATTATCTCACCAAAATAATAATAATAATAATACTAATAATAATATTATTATCTCACCAAAATAATAATAATAATAATAAATATAATAATAATAATAATAATAATACCCCCACCAATATTACTATTATTCATTATATTATCATATTCACACCAAAACACCACCAATATTATCATTAGTTATTATATTATTATATCTACACCAATTCGCCACCAATAATCCTCCCATATCAGGGACACCCACCAATAATAATATTCATACTAATGATAATAATCATAATAATAATAAGAATAAATAATAATAATAGTAATAATAATACCACCAATGTTACTATTAACTGTTATATTATTATCTCCACACCACCAATGGTCCTTACATATCAAGGGTACTCACCAATCATATACCAACACGCCCCACCTAAGGGCACACCAACATAAAATAATTAAATTAACACAAAAATGACTAAATAAATAAAATGGGTGTTACAATTTGGACCTGGTTCTTTTCTCTAGCCCTAGGTGGTCCTTCTTTTCCTCATTAACCAATCCATTTATGTTACTTTTGGGCTCCCATAGGTAACAATTATTCTTGGATCTAGATCCCCTCATTTCTTCCTTACCCTCTTCATTGATCACCACACGCTTGTCTTTGGAAAAGTGGACTTTTAAACCTTGACCACATAGCTGACTTATGCTTATTAGGTTAACAGTTAGTCCTTTAACTAACAGGACATCCTTCAATTTTGGAGCTTTAGGACTGTCAAGTTGTCCAGCGCATGTGATTTCTCCTCTAGCTCCATCACCAAAGGATACTTGACTAGATGAATGAGGTTTGAGTTTGATCAACATATCCTCAATTCCAGTCATATGCCTGGAGCAGCCACTGTCAAAGTACCAATCTTCATTGGTAGGCATCCTTGTAGAAGTGTGAACTGCTAGTGCAACAGTCTTGGCAATCCATTGATTTTGCTTGTTATGCACTTCCTTCTTACCCTGATGCTGCCTTTTTCCATGTGTAGCATGATGCTGTATTTTTCCATGCTTACCTTGTTTGGTCTTGCTTTGGCTAGGAAATCCATGCATCCAGAAACATATAGATTTTATATGCCCAAGTTTTCCACAGTGGTAGCATCTGTGCCCTTGGAATTGTCTCTTGACTTGATTCCAATTTCTGTGTGGATGATGTTTTGACTTTGGTCGTGACATCCTTTTTAGCTTTTGAAGGTCAGGCTGCAACCTATTGAGTTTCAAGACAGGATTTTATTTCCCAACAAATCCTAGACCAGATTTATCTCCTGATGTCTGACCACTCTGAAGGATTTCCTCTAGGGTGTCAGTCCCAGAGTTGAGCATCCTTATGGATTTTGTCATTTGCTCCTTTTCACCTTTCGACTCATTTACCTCCCCTTGGAGTGAGTTTATAGTGGCTAGATTCTCTTTCTTTTCAACTTCTAACCCCTTGATGACTTCCTTCTGAAGCTCTCCTTGTTGGTATAGTTCAGTACTCCTGATGTGAAGCTTTTGATATGAGGCTGTAAGTTCCTCAAAATTCAGTTCCTCTTCACTTGAGTCACCATCAGAAATACACACACTGTTAAGAGCAGTGACATGCTTGGCTGACTCTTCTTCTGATTCACTGTCAAAATCAGTCCATGTGACAGTCAGGCCTTTTTCCTTTTTCTTGAGGTATGTTGGACATTCCTTTCTGATATGTCCATATCCTTCACATTCATGGCACTGTACTTTACTGACTTTCTCCTCAGATTTCTCTTTGTCAGCAGGCAAGCTTTTGGAATAAGGTTTAGACTTAGCATCTATCCTTTTGACCAGTTTGTTGAACTGTCTTCCAAGCATGGCTATTGCCTCTGATAGATTCTCCTCTTTTTCATCATCTGAATCCTCAGCAGTGTTTGAGACAAGAGCTATACTTTTGCTCTTTTTCTCCACAGCCTGATCACACATCCCCATCTCAAAGGTTTGGAGGGAACCAATGAGTTCATCCACCTTCATGTGGCATATGTCTTGAGCTTCTTCAATGGCTGTTACCTTCATGGCAAACCTTTTAGGTAATGACCTTAGAATCTTCCTTACAAGCTTTTCTTCAGTCATTTTTCTCCCAAAGCTCCTGAGGTGTTAGCTAGTTCAAGAACATTCATGTAAAAGTCATGAATGGTCTCATCTTCCTTCATTCTTAGACTTTCAAATTTTTTGGTCAGCATTTGAAGTCTAGACATTTTTACCTTGGAAGTTCCCTCATGAGTGGTTTTGAGAGTGTCCCAAACATCCTTTGCTAGTTCACAGTGGTGGACCAGTCTGAAGATGTTTTTGTCTATACCATTGAAGAGTGTGTTCAATGCTTTAGAGTTTCCAAGGGCCAATGCCTCTTGCTCTTTGGTCCATTCCTCTTCAGGAATTTGCACAAATACTCCATCCTTGTCAGTCTTCACAGGATGTTCCCAGCCAGAGTTTGCAGCTCTCCAAGCTTTGCTGTCTAAGGACCTTAGGAATGCAATCATCCTAGGCTTCCAATAGTCATAATTAGAACCATCCAAAATTGGAGGTCTATTGGTGAATCCAATATCTTTATCCATAGTGCCAGAATTTGTTTTCCCTAGATCTCACCCAGAATAAACAGGCAGGGTGCCTGCTCTGATGCCAATTGAAAATTCTGGCAAGCACACGATGAATGTTATTCCTAAAGTTATAACATCAACTGTGACATTTGCTACTTAACAGCTAATACTCAGTAATAATAAAAGCAGTAAATAACACAACAATTATTTACCCAGTTCAGTGTCAACAACACTTACATCTGGGGGCTTGACCGGTAAATTAGCAAGTGTACTAATTGTACCGATGTAGTAATAAGGGGAAATTCCCCGAATATCGATCTCGCAGACTGCGTATGAACACAAGTTCTAAAATAATACAATTGAACAAAAAGTCTTAGGGGTTTTGGTTTGTTTCTTACAATTTTAAAGGCCAAAAGGCAAAAGCAGTAAAATAAAGGTTTTAGGCAGTTATGAGAAGCATGCTAGAGTAGGGTGTATGAAATAACCTTGTAACAACCTCAATCCTAAGTTTTTAGAAATATTTGCTCAATTCAATCGTGACCGGTTTTAAAGATTAGTTGATTCTAATTCCTTAGCAGAAAACCCTTTGGTATTCTCCCTATACCCCAATTCCTTGGCAGTATAGGAACAATCCCAAGCAATTTACATTATCTAAAACATTACGGTTACTATAGGGTATCCTCATTCCTAGGCAATATCTACTATAGTAATATCGTATAAACGCGTTAACAATTGTTTTTCCAAACCTAAGGTTAACCGTAATTCATATTCTCATTTGTCAGATAAGAAAAGCCATAAAACAAAATACGATAACAACGATGATTAGAGAGCAGAGAAATCCATTATTAAGGTCAAGGTCATTACATAGTCAAATCAGGGACACCCCCTAGCATTGGGGGGTTTAGCTACTCATAATAATAAAAATAAAATCAACAACTAGATTCAACATTACAGATAATAGGGGTGCCTTGATCTTCAATAGCTTCCGCTCATGAGACCCTTCAGTTTCCCCCAATCCTTGGTTGCTGCAATCTTGATCGTGAAATTCTTTTCTGTCCAAAAGCCCCTTATTCTTTCTCCAAACACGTATCGAATAGTCTCAATTCAAACTCATCACTAGGGAAATACCCCCAATACCCTCGGGGATCACAAGAGTAAAAAATACAAGAAAAATAGGGAAAAAAGCGCTTCCTGCAACACGGGCAGTGTCAGGCAACACGGGCGCCCGTGTTGGCTTCCTGACACATTTTTCCCGTGAAATTTGCAAGTCCCAGGTGTCACAACACGGGCCGTGTCACACAACACGGACCGTGTCACACGACACGGGCACCCGTGTTGTGCCACTGTTTTTTCTCCAAAAATCGCCTTTTCTGAGCACATCCTGCAACACGGGCCGTGTCACACAACACGGACACCCGTGTTGCACCCTTGTTTCGAATCTGACTTTGACTCCAACACGAAAGTCGTATCTCTCTCTCTCTCTTAGCTTTCCGACGGTTTTTAGAACGCCTCAAAAGGATTCCCGGAACTCCAGTTATGATCGTTTTCGTGCAGACTGCTAAAGATTTCACAACAAAACTCTTCCGAAATCTTGCCATTTTTTTCCGGTTTTCGCTCTGCTTCTCCTTTATTGTATACCTGAACCTAGAAACAGTGAAAATACCTAATCGACGCGTAAAATGTAATAAAAACAACTAAAATGCGACAAGACAAAACAAATGATTAACTGACATAAACGGTAAAATAACATGTAAAAATCACCGATCAGGGCTACCAAGCCAGGGAGGAAATTCACTATCAGCAGAATCAATTCAGAGTTAAGCCTCCAGCTTACACTCCTCACTTAATCTCTACCCAATGACACTTCAACCTAGAGACACTCTAGACCTGAGTATACCCACTCACTCCCCCTCAATCACACAACAGTGATTTCTAATTCACAATTACAATACAAAACAGTATGAAGAGACATTTCACACACACACCTTGATCTTGCTTCACAACTTTGATCAAGGAACTCACACACTCTTGCTTCACAGCTTCGAGTGAGACACAACCTAGAATCTACCTAACCAATACGATCATTAACCAGACAATTGCTTGGATTATAAGTATTCTTAAGCAAAATTCACACGTGAAGACTAACCTTCTTCACACACAAGGACTCTCTAATTAGTACTCTCTAATCTTCTGTCAAGAGCTACTCTTCAGAATTGCTCCTTCTGATATTTATAGTCGCTTCAGTCCTTTGGGCCTTGGTGCATAAATTAGGTTTTATCCATAATAAAACCTCTCTTCAGTATTCTGCACACTTGCCACTTTAATCAGGTACATATTAGTTTCCCTAGGGCTTCTAAAATGTCTCCTGCATTCCAGCTTGAGCTTCTGATTTGTTTCTTGAGTTCTAGCTACCAGAATAACAAACTTGCGCTTGATGTCATATGACCTATGTCATAACATTGAGTATGACATCCAACTTAACTTATAGTTAGCTGAGTTAACTTACCATGCACAATCCATATTATGAATGTATCAACATCAGACATGACATTCATACATACACTACTATTTTGCCACAAAATGCAGCCAATCAAGAGCACTTACACAAACCAAATTAAATAAGTTTGAAAATGACTTTCCATTGGATCAAGTCTTATTTGTCCCTTTTATTGAAAATGTGTTATAACCTAGATTTGTTTTATCTTTCTTAACCAACTGGCAAGCAGCATAAAAGAAAAATAAACTACTACGTTGTAACTGAGGAGAGGGAAATATAGTGCCCACCAAGGGGGGGGGGGATGATATATGGTACATGAAAAGTATGAGTAAGAATGTGTAAAGATGCACTAAAAGAGAAATATCAAAAACAAGGCAAAAGATCAAATTCAACAAGATAAGCAATGAATGATCATAAGTGCATAAACATGTAAAACATGAAGCAAATGATCAAGACATGTAATATATAAGATGAAAACAATATGGGCAGCAACCACATCAATTCACAAATCCTCAAAGACTAACAAGTCAAGATACGAGAACAATCTCCAAAGCATGCACAAAATACAAGCCAAGCAATCTCACAATAAACAAAGGAACATGTGGAGTGTGTGTGAGATGATATGATCATGAAATGAGGGAACAAACACATTAACCAACAAGTTAAACATCTTACATGAAACACATAAGTATCAACAAGCATCAACTAGCACATGTAAAGAAGTATCAAAACAATACTAGCTCAATAGGTAGTTAAATGAAACACTCAAACAATGTTAAACTTGTAAAATTAACTAAAAATAGGAAAAAAAAGTTCGAAGATCATGAAACCAAAGCAAAAAGAACCTCAAGGCATTATGTTATCATATTCCAAAATGCCACAAACTATAATCCAGCTTAACTAGGTTAAGGGATCAATAAACTAGGCATATGGCTCAAGCATGAGGAATTATCAACAACCCTCAAAGAGGCTTCCACCAAAAATATCAATATACTCAAATAAAATCCCAAAAATTAAGAAAATATAATTTTAAACACATACTTAAACAATTGAAAAATATGAGAAGAAGATAGCCTAAGGACAATGCTCAAAATGGTTGAACCATACAAGCTATGCATTAAATCGGTGGTCAATCGAGGGTCAGAAAATGAGAAATGGAAAGTCACCTTAGATAACTTAAACCAAGCTCAAAAAACAGCATCATCTGACCCTCATTCAATGGTCTTAATGTGGCTAAAAAAATAGCCTCAAATGATGAGTATAAGTCACTCAAATCCTCAACCCTAATGCAAGGGTATCAATGGAAGTACTCACTAAAAATAAATCCAAAATAAATGGAAAATAAATAAAATTAGGAAAATTAATGCAAGACCTTAATTAATCAGAAAATCATATTTTGGTATTTTTCAAAAGTGTTCAACAACTAAAAATAAAATCAAATGAAAAATAGTATGAAAAATAAAGTAAAAAAAGAAATAAAGAGAGGGAGGTGTTATAGAAAAATCAGAATGAACTAAGAACTAGTTTAATGCGCACATGAGCCTAAATCAGGGGGTGTGAAGAGAAAAAAAACACAAAGCCCACCCAAACAAAACAAAAACTCAGCCAAAAAAGTGAAACACACCGTTTCATTAAAGGATGTGGCATGCCACATCACTTTTCAATGCATGCGTGAACACGTCAACTGCCAAATCAGATAAACACCTCAGCTAACACCACAGACACTGGAGCCCTAGCTCTGGTCTTCTTCCCCGGTGAGCCTTACCGGCGGTCTCTGCAAATCTCAATAAAAATCAAAACCTAAGACATATTTCTGAAGGAAATTTCATGAGGAACACAAATCTGACCTTAGATTTCCAAAAAGGTTCCTCTAACATAGTGAAAACCCAACATGAAAATTTGATATACAAACTGAAAAGTGATTAAACAAACAAAATAATCATTCAAACATTGCTTACATGTGGTAGGGCTTCAGACGCAACTAACATGGACCTACATTTATGCCTAAAATGAGAGATTCCAAGTGAAGAAAGTTACCTAACAGAGCAACTTCGTTGGTCCTTCAAATGGTGCTTGAGCTTCAATTTAAAGCCACAAATGAACTCCTTGTGATTCACCAAGTAGGAATCAAGCAAGAGATGAGCAGGAACTTTAAGAAATTTTCAGATTCGAAGAGAGAGATAACTTGAGAAATTTTAAGTGTTTTTAGCTTTTTCTGCAGCATAATGACCCCCCTCCATGTTAGGGTTTATGTCCTTCTTATATATGAGGGTTTAAAGGTGATTTTGAAGGCCCATGATGCTTTTTTGGGTGATTTTAAAAAACTTGCCAAAAAAGATAAAAGATGATGAGCCACGGGTTAGGGTGGTCTTCCCACTACTTCAGACCATCACTCATCACAAAAGGGGAAATGAATGTGGATAGTTGGATGGAAGGAAATAAAGTGATGAGGTGTTTTTGAAGTTTGCCTCTTATGGTGAAAAGAAATGAAAATATGAAGGAAGTTTTGTTCATTTCGGGTAAGAATTGTATTGTCATGACATGATGATGATATGGTACAAAAGAGAGGCAAAACCAACCAAGATTGTGACTTGAAGAGCAAGAAAGTTCATACTAGGTCATATATCCATGTATTCATGTTAATCATGCAATTACTTGCCTTCTAAATCATCAAATGACATGGAATTTGAGGTCATGGTGTTGGAAAGATCTTAAGGCACAATTTTCATGTTATAGGTAACTTAATTTGAAGCTTTGAAGTTCATGAATTTTGACCTTGAAGTGAATGATCCAAAACTAGGTCATTCAAAATGACCTTGACTAGGAAGGATCATAACTTGAGCTCCACACATGGAAATTATGAGTTATTACACTTTTTTGAAAGCTTAGATGATGAAGAACAAACTTTATGTTTGAAGAAAGTTGAGGAAAAGCTTGGATCCGCATGAAAATTGTCATGGAAGAGGGGGGGGGTCCTTTGATGCCTTTAAATATTCCACTTTGTAAAACCCACATTAAAGTCCTTATAACTTGAGGTATGTAGGTCCAATGGAGGAGTTCTTGTACTCAAAATAAAACTTGTAGAGCAAAGAACAAATCTCATGTTTGATGAAAAATGAGATGGAGATTATCTCATGATGAAACTTGTCAAGAAAGTTAAGTGCTAAAAGAGAGGATTTTACACTTAGAAACCTCTAAAACCGTAATTTAGAAAATTCTTGATCCTTTAACCAAATATAGAATATGATTCATGATTATGAAATTTCTTGATTGATCTTTCCCATATGGGATTTGTGTACTTAAATGACAAAAACCCTAATTCCACAGCTTTAAGGAATAGGCTGTTGATTCCAATGCTTGTCCATGATTCAAATGAAATTCAAGTATGATAAGATAACATGATTGCCTTGAGACTTGCGGAAGCCAAAAGCCTGAGAAACAAACTCAACATTCCTTGAGAAAAATGAACTCTTAAACCAAGCCAAAATCCTTTGAGTTCTCTTGTCTTGATCTTGAACCATGCATTCATGAAGATGTAAATGCTAATGCTAATAATAATGATATAGAGGTTAAAGGTTAGGGTGAAAAATAGGGTGTGACAGATGCCCTTATTTAATCTCCTCGGACTTGAAAGTGAATATGACAAAGGCCTTCTCAGAGTCAAGGTACAAGGAAATTAAATACAAGAATACCCAAAGTTTTCAGCCAACCGGGGTGAAATGTATTAGGATGGAATAACAGGATGACTTTGAAAAAGGCATATGTCAAAAGATAAAAGATAGTTTGATGAATTAGTTAGTTATGAGGGATATGTGATGATATGCTAGAGATGCAATGTAAAAGAACACAAGTGCCTTTCCAGTCCTGGAAGAGATATTCCTCCTACAAAAGGCAGGGAGGACTGAACTGTATATAGTGAGATATTCCTTCCACAAAAAGGTAACAAGGACTCATAGGATATAATGAAATAACTCCTACCAAAGGTAGAGATTCTAACAATCAAATAGTGAGATATTCCTCATACAAAAGGTAGAGAGGATCCTAAAAAGAAAGGTTTGGAGAAAAGATTCCTTACGCGAAAGGCGAAAAGGACTCCAGAACAAAAGGCTTGGAGAAAATATAAATTCCTTCTACATCACATAAAGGAACTCCCCTCTGGAGAACACGATCGAATAAATTTATGCAAAAGCATAAAGAACTCCTGAATAAAAGGTTAGGAGATAACTCCTCCTACTAAAGGTAGCGAGGACTCCGGAACAAAAGGTTTGGAGAAAACGGTCCCACTATAACAAGTAAAGGATATTCCGCTGAGGAAGAAATGATCGTAAAAATTTCTGCAATAAGCAGAAAAGACTCCTAAGCAAAGGCTAGGAGAAAACTTCTTCTGCAAAAGGTAGAGAGGACTCCAAAACAAAAGGTTCAGGAAACAAATTTCTTCTACGAAAGGTAGAGAAAGACACCAGAACAAAAGGTTCGGGGAAACAAATTTCTTCTATGAAAGATAGAAAAAGACACCAGAACAAAAGGTTCGGGGAAACAAATTTCTTCTACGAAAGGTAGAGAAAGACACCAGAATGTGCAAAGATGAACTGCTGAGGATAATGTGCAAAAGGCACAACCGGGATAGAAAGGTAATAGCCCAAAGATGAACTGCTGAGGATAATGTGCAAAAGGCACAACTGTGATAGAAAGGTGCAAAATGCACAAGCCAAAAGTCTTACGATGATGGCACGAACAAGATCCACAAAAGGTAAGTTGAGGGCAATAACCACCCTTGTATAAGGTATCAGAATATTATTAACCTCACAGGCCCAACGATGGAGATGACCTTCTTTGTATAGTGGCCATTCAGTTCTTGGCCATTGTTGCTATGCGAAAAATGACACAGAGTCGCCACCGGATTTTATTTATCACAAGGAGGGAAAGGGAAATAGCGACAAAACCTTTAGGAAAAGAGTGTGGTTGTCGCAACCAAGTTTTAGGATTCGGGAGTCGGTTATGTGAGGGGAAGATATTAGCACCCCTCACATCCATTGTATTCGATGGGAACCTTCTAACTTGTTTAGCTTGAATGAGTGTTTTTAATCTAAAAGTTTACTTGCTTAAAGGAAAAGAGGGGTTGTTTTTTATTAGAGTGCTCGCCAAGGATTGTGGACCTTGTACCTACGTATCCTCACTTAAAAGAAGTGAAGAATAAGAGCTTCATAGTTTGGATGCTTGTGAAATGGTTGTTTGTTGGTTGATTTTATACCTTGAAAAAGGGTTTTCGGATTGATGCCCTAAGGCAGAAAGAAGTTTGATGAGTTGATGTTATTTTTAGGTTTTTGAGAAGAAATTGTTCTTGATTAGGGTCACACTAAAGACTTTGGATAGAGATGAATGTTTCGAATAACCAAGTCGAGCGCCTTGTATTCAAAACATTCAGAACGAGTGTAGGAGGGGTTCCATTCTCATTCCTTATCCACCACTTTAAAGCTCTTAGCGTATAACCCCAATCGTATCTTTATTTTATTTTTTATTTTTTATCAGAAAAATGCCACTTGATGTAGGATCAAGGGTTTTATTGCTTGTAAAAATGTTTGAAGTGATGCGAACAAGGTCGATGGCGACGCACAAGGCAATTGACTTACAAGGTTGAAAATGGCTCGATAAAATCGAGAGTTTATTTTTGAAAATAGTTTTTGGAACCAAAAGTCAAAAATGACCATAATAATATTCACATACAATGGTCGTACAACCACATCGGGTTAATCGGCTTGAAAATACGAATAAAACAAGACATGAAAAAAAACAGGCAAACTTCTTGAAATTTTTTCTTTGAAAACTATGAAAAGTTCGTTGTGCGAACTTCTTAAGAATTTTCGAGATCAGTACACTATTCACAAATAGGGGCGAAAGGTACTGAAGTTCGCTGTGCAGACTTGCCAGCGAACCTGCCTAGAAAAAACCTCACTAAGTTCGCTGTGCGAACTTCCTAGCGAATACACACTATTCACAAAAAGAGACGAAAGGGGCCAAAGTTCGCTGTACAAACTTGCTAGCGAACCTGCCCAGAAAAAACATCAAGAAGTTTGCTGTGCGAACTTCATGCTGAATTCGCCCAAAATATGCATTTTTCACAGAAACAGAGGCGAAATGTATCAAAGTTCGCTGTGCGAACGTGCCGGCGAACATGACAATATTTTTGAGTTTTTCTTTTAATTATTCTACCATAAAACTCACTCTTGTTTCTCTCTTTTCTTTTGCCTTTTTTTACAACATAGGTCACTCTTGAGACCTCATTAAAATATATACATCAACAAATATTATCCTAAATAACAATGATAAAAACCAACAAATAAAACAAGCATGCAAAAATATGAAAATGTAAAAGAGAAAGGTTTAGAGAGATGGATACCCCAGAACTTCTACTCTCCTCCTAGCCACCAAGGTCCTTTGTTGGATGTGTCTTCCTCAGGTTTTCCTCTATGTTTTTACCTCCTTTTTTTCTTCTGTTTTTCTCTTTAAGCTCTCTTGTTCTCAATGTCACCTTTTTCTCTCTTATTTTTCTGGTTTTCTCAATATCTCTTGTTCTCAATGTGGCCTCCTCTTTCTCTCCAATTGGGCCCCCTTTTTCCTACTGCTGTTGCTTCTCTTTTATAGCCAAAACATTAGGGTTTGCACCTGTTTTCAAACTTCAGAATTTCTACACTTAGAAATGTCTAATGCCACTTTCTTGGTGCATCCTTTTCCTCTCCATTTCTAGAAATTCTACTTTTTCTGCTGCACTTTTGCTACTATACCAAAGTATTAGAGTTTGCACATGCTTCAAGTTTCAGAATTTCTATATTTGGAAATGCTATGGCCACTTCCTTGGTGCAACCCCATTTCTTTCCATTTCTAAAATGCTGCTTTTTCTGCTGCATTTTTCCTAGGCCTGTTTTTCTGCTGCCCTTTTGCATTGCTCTCCTTTATTCACTTATTCTTGGGCTGTCCTTGTGGTCCATGCCTCTCTACCCTTGACAGAATTTTGAAATTCTGAATTTTGGCATGTAAGTGAACCAACATGAGCTAGTTCCTCAAGTTTTATGACATGGTTTGTTTGGTTGGGAATTAGTTGGTCATGGGGCTGTTTTGGATCAATTTAAAAATGTCTTGAAATTGTCCATGAATAAGCATAAATGGTTTTTCTTTTGAAATGCTCCAATGTTGAATTAAACCTTAATTATTTCCCTTGGATATTTGTGGGTTTAATTGGTTATGAATTATATGTAGCACATGGAGATTTGATGAGGCATGAAGGATACCATAACATGAAATTAGTTAGAAACTTGAATTAAGATTAGAAATAGCTTAATTTTCTAAGTAGTGCTTATAGTTGGAAACTTTGCAACAAATGTGACATTCTTGCAAATGTCATGAAATTTCCCTTTGTAACATTCTTGAATCTAATCTTGAATTCATGAATCTTGAATTTGAATGGTGGATTTGCCTTATACCATTAAATTTGAAATGGATGAAGTCTTGAATTAGGCCTTGTAATTCATATTCACAAGGAGCATTGGCCTTGAATACATCAATATTTTTCAAATAACTTCTCCTTGAAGAGATCTATATAAGTAGACTTTCCAACTTGAATTACACCTTAGATGATGAACCTTTTGTTAGACTATGACACAAATCTAGAAGGGGGGTTGAATAGATCCCAATTAAAAATTTTAGTCGGCGCTACCAATTTAAAATTGGTTTCGAATATATGTTTTAAGCGCGGAAGCGACAGAGGAAAATATAGTCTAAAACGAACGGTTATTGGAAAACCGGATATGCGATAAGCCTTTGGATTAATGACAATATGGAAAAGAGAATCACAACACTAATCACACTTATCAATGATCTAATTCACTTGTTATGATTCCTAGTTCCAATGATTTAAAGAGCAAACCAAAACTAGATACACAAATAAGATAACTTTGGTTTAGGCAATTTGTCGAACACTTGGCGTGCAAAAACACTCCAAGTGATATTTATGTTGAGTAAGTGATTCCAACTAGCCTAGTACAATGTCTTATTGTACTTTGGATTCAAAAATAGAGGTTTAACCTCTTACTCAATTGATATCACAGTTTGACAATAGTGCTTATTGTCGCTACTGCGAAAATCGGCGCCGGCTGACAGAAGAGTCGCCACCGTGCGTTATTTATCCCTCAGAGCGGGAAAGGAAACGCTCGAAGTAAACCTCGCAAAAAACGGGGAAAAGGTATGGTCATCGCAACCATAGCCTGGGTTCGGGAGTCGGTTACGCAAGGGGAAGGTATTAGCACCCCTCACGTCCGTCGTACTCGACGGGATCCACGCTTGCTTGGGTTGTCTACTGGATGCAAAACAATCTTATCTACGGCTGCTAAATCTAAACGGAAGGGAATTGACTCGATAGAGCGTCGCACTCTATGCCTACGTATTCTCAAGAGAGAAAGTCAGAGTCAACGTAGTTCGGGACTACAGGGAAAATTGGCTCGCCAAGACCTCGCGTCTTGTGC
The DNA here is from genome assembly GCA_963859935.3 of Lathyrus sativus. Classification (NCBI taxonomy): domain Eukaryota; kingdom Viridiplantae; phylum Streptophyta; class Magnoliopsida; order Fabales; family Fabaceae; genus Lathyrus; species Lathyrus sativus. Next base: position 41,289,376 of record OZ012737.1, on the reverse strand, counting down.
CTACGTACTTCCACTGGATGGAAGATCAGAGCTTTACGTAGTTCAGACTAACTACGGCTAAACAAACATTCTCACACAGCAGTGAGAAAAACAACTGGCTTCACAGGGTCGGGAACCTATGGTCACAACTATGGCTGAGTCTCAAATGCACTCGGGCAAGAGAGAAAAAGGGTATCAATTAGTCGTCAGCGGGGAAGTCTCGATCGCACAGCCGCGAGAGAACAAAAGGTTAGTCGTTAGTGTGCTCGCTAGGATATCGCATCCTATGCCTACATATCTTCGTCTGGTACGAAGAATCAGAGCAGCTGTAGTTCGGCTACTATCGGACCACAGCTCAAATCTCGTTTTATTAATCTCTGAAAAATGATTACAATGGTTGCATACTGAAATAAATCTCCTAGTAAACGCTATCCTATTCTATCCTGAAAAGTCGAATGAAAATAGCCCCCTAACAAAACGGGCTTCTAGACTATCCTAAAAGTCGAGAAATAAAGTCTATGAAAAATGTCCCTAAAAGAAAATGCTTTAAAAAATATTAAACCTACTTTAATATTTTTTTCTCTTTTTTCTCCTTTTCTTTTCAACATATTTTTTTCTTTTTCTTCAAATATTTTCCTCTATTTTTCACAATCTTTTTTCATATTTCTTTTCCTTTCTTTTTTCATTTTTTCTATTATTCTTTAAAAGAATAAAAATAACAAAATACAAGAAAGAGGGCTGGGGGGTGCACTGCTACAAGGATGTGCAGAAAATAAAACAAAAAACAAAACTGTATCTAAATTGGGCCCAGCCCACAGTGCCTCTCCAAAAAAAACGCTGAGGGGGGTGTGTTGGTACTCTGGGGTGTTGCCAGAAAAATTAGGGCCCAAAGCCCGTTTGCAGCCAAAAAATGTGAGGGTAAGTGTGCTGCGCCAAAAAACTGATTTGGGCCTGGCCCAATCTTCTTCCCTCCTTCCCTTTTCACTCTGAAAAAGAAAACCCTAGAGTATCCCTGTTCATGGCCGCCACCGTCAACCCTCCGTCTGACTCCCTCATCTCTCCTCCATTCAACCTTCGTTCTTCCTCTCAAACCTGAACCATGCCTTCCACAACCCCTAAAGCAACGTGAATACCAGAAATTATTGAAGGCGTTGCTGATTGATAGAGAACCTGAAGAACCTTTAGGATTTCTGGATATTCGAAATGAAGGTGTTCTTGCTGATGATTCGCATGGATCTGAGAACAAATATTGATGAATTCTGGAAAGACGAAGACGAACACTGATGAAGGTTTCTGGGGAAGGTCACGAAGGTGAATTAAATCGTTGATGAGCGTTCGTAGAAGTTGTTTGTTGAACTTCGTTTTGGAGATTTGGAAGAGGACGAGGATCTTGCATGTTCTTGATGGAGATCTGGGAATTGCTTGAATGACGTTGATGATCTGATGATGTTGATGAACTTTTCTGGAAATTCGTTGAAGTTCTTGTGATAGATGACGAACATGATGATGATGTTCATCTTCTGATGAGTTTTTTGGGAGAGGACGACGGAGGATGATGAACGTTAGGGTTCTGGATCGAAGGAGATGAGTATTCTTGAGGATCCTTTGAGGATTTCTGAGAGTTCTTTATGGAGCTCTATGAAGATCTGGGGATCTGGTGGTTCTTCTGGAAAATCCTTGATGAACACATGAAGATGATGAATGCATTTCTGGAATTTTCTTGAGGTTTCTGGTGAAGTCGATGAAGATGAATAGACCGTTGATGATGAGGATGAATATGGACTGGGAATCTGGTGGTTGAACGAAGGTTGAGATGGAGGATGGTCGGAGGAAGATGGCCGGAGAAGGAGGTTTAGGAAGATGAAGATGGTTGGATGATCAGGGAGATGGACGGAATCTGGGATTGTAGGGGAGGCTCCGGCGAGGGACGGTTGCCGCCGGCCATGCAGGCCGGTCGGTGAGACTTTTCAGGCGAGGCAGCGTGATGGAGCCACGTGGTGGAGGGACGGTGGAGTGGAGGCTTGCATGCCCTCCACGTGGGGATAGCGTGGCTGAGAGAGAGGAGGTTGAGTGATACGTGGCGTGGAAAGGGTGACGCAATGTGGGGCCTCCTCTTCTCAACACGTGGCCTGCTATTATTTAAATGCTGAGATTTCGCTGGCACCTTCTGGAGTATTCTGGAAGAAGCTGGAATATGCTGGAACAAATGTGGACCTTTGCTGGATTATTGCTTGGACATTCTGCACTAATGGGCCTGCGAATCAGATGGGCCCAAAAACGAAAATGCAGACAAAAAACCAAAAACTGAATGGATTAACATGAATTAAAATTGGATTAATGACAATGCTTAATGGAACTAACTAGTGATTAAACCTGATTAAGAGAATTAACCTAAAACTCTACTAATTCCAATTAATTAAATCTAAAAAGAGAAAAAAACTATTAACTCTAATTAAACTCTAAACTAATAATACTCTAAAAATCTATATTAAATTCTGAAAATTACTACTATTTCTATTTAAACTCTATTTAAAAATTATACTAATGTTCTAAAAAATCCTATATTATTCTAAAATGAATAAAAAGCTATTTGAAAATATCTAAAATGCTTAAAAATCTATTTAAAAGAATTAAAACTATTTAAGATCTATTTAAATTCTAATAATATTCTAAAAATGAATTAAATCTATAAAATGCTAAAAATGACTTAAAAAGAATTAAAAATATTAAAAATTCTATTAAATCCTAAAAAATGATTTAAAAGCTATTTAAACCCTAAAAAATCCTATAAAAATCCAGAAAAAAACACCCTAATTCCCAGAGGGACAAAATAAGCACCGAACGACACAAAAATAATCGGTAAAAATAAACGGGCACCGAAATAACCCAAAAATCAATTCTACTGATCAAAAACACCTGAAACACGAGACGAGAGCTGTGATCCCTGATAAAATCAATACAAATGAAAAATGCACTGTATGCAATATGCAGATGCGAATGCGGTTATGCGTCGAAACATCGAGCCAGATGCGAGACCCGGTTGGTCAAATTTTGGGGTACAACAGCTGCCCCTATTCAAGCGGCTTCGACCTGAATGGGTGAAGAGCGCTCAGCCTTCAAACATTCAAGGTAGATGACGGTTGAATACAAATGGAACCCTGAAATTTGCCAACCGCGAGAATATACTGCAGAGCTGCTTGAGGAATAGCTTCCAATAAACTGAAGTTTGGTTGTAACGGCAACATCTGGTCAATTTTCTGATAAAATTTCCTTCTCTTTTTCAACACCTGTGTGACACCACAAGTATTGAAATAACGCTTCGTAAAGCAAACACTTTGATTCCCATCTCTCTCATGGGATCAAATCTGGTCAACTCACAGTTCATTGCGAACTTGAGGATAATTCTCCTGGGGAATTCTGAATGGAACTGCCTGGTACCTGTTTTGACAAAGGGGGCAGCTTCAGAAGTCTGGTATATGTCAATCTTTGTTGTTGTTGTTGTTGTTTTTTTTTTTTTTTTCCGATGCTGACGTAACACCCAAATATGAAGAATCACTCCGCTGGGGAAGACAAGAAGCTGAACCACACAACTCTGCAGGTGAACAAATTTGGAACCCAATAGGTAACCATCCTGGTCCATGTTTCGACATGCGTATGCTTGATAATGATGCAATGCCCTATATGACATGAATATGCTATGCGTTTTGTTTGAAAATGCGAGGCCCAGACGGCATGGATATGCTATATGCTTGTATAAATGCTATGACTATATATGCAAATGCTAATGCAGGCTCGAGCTGCCAGAGAACATCAGGTCTGAAAACCACTTGGCAAAATAAATGCCGAAGGAAACGCCAACTCTACTGGGGATGAACTGCAGTCACAAAACCATCTCAGCAAAATAAATGCTGGAAACGAGAAATCAAATCCGCTGGGGATAACTGCCCTGCTGGAGAAATGAAAAGGCAACCCTGCTTGACGACTTCACTGGGGAAAGAAAGGGGACTCTGCTCGGGGATGCTTTCTTCAAACCATTGGCAACTGATTGCGCTCTGCGGGGATTGACCCAAACTGAGGTTGATCACGCGCAGCACACTGCTGGAAATGCTCCTACTATCAAGGATATCAATCTTAATCTGCTGAAGATACTCCTGATCCTACTCTGATACGGGGTAAAAGACAATCTCGACTCTTCCGGGGATAATAAGCAACTTTCATCTGCTGAAGAGTGGCAATTTTGATTTAACAACATCCGCGAGGGATTCAAACATTACTCGGAGCACTGGCATTAATCGAGCTTCGTATCGGGGAACATGACGACATGCGAGTCATTGGGAAATACTGTGTCAGATCTCTTTTAGGTTTTTGTTTTTTCGGGTTTAGAATAAACATGGACTATGTACACAGTGAAAGATGTGGAAAATACTAGACGAGAACTAGCATTCAAAGGTAGACTACCAGGCGAGAACTGATAGGAAAATAGGTTAGGAAAATTGATTTTTTGTGTTTTTGAACCAGACGGGCTGACTGGACAACAGACTGAGGTATAGACAACCAGGCGAGAACTGGCTGAAAGCTAACGTACACCAGGCGAGAACTGGTATAACACATAGGGTAAAACACATGAGAACTGATTACGCGACGACATGTACCAGGCGAGAACTGATACAACACTTGAAGAAACGGTGACCAAACGAGAATTGGTTACCAATAAACTGCACCAGGACGGGAACTGCTGCTTACAATAAACTGCATCAGGACGGGAACTGATGCTTACGGAAGGTGGGCCAGACGAGAACTGGTTACCGATTTGCCAGGCGAGAACTGGACTTTGGAAATGACTGGTTACTGACACGCAACAGGTTTAAACTGCAGGATAATGATCCAACGACAACAAGATCTTCTTATTTGAAAGGTTCTCGATAAGGGTATTGACATGATTCCCCGATACTCAACTCTGGCTGGGGATAAACAAGCTGGTTTGAAAGACTTGCCCCTGGTACACTCAGCTGGGGGATAAAAGACTGGCTTGCACAACTTGCCCCAGTACGATGCACCTTGCCCCAATCTAACTCTTGGGAATACCTGCTTCGAACAACTTGCTACGAGACGACTTCGAGAATACTTGCCCCGACATCTGCACGACAAAAGAATTCAATCTCCAATTAAACACCTAACAACCCAGTTGATTTCAACATTCTCTGCGATGACTTGCCCCTGAATGAGCGTTCTAGCGACTCAACCCGATCTGATTATCCATTGGAAGCATCTACTTTCAAATCTCAGCGCTCTGCATAATTGCCCCTGATTGGGTCTTGAGGAGATTCATTTCTGATCAACTGCTTCTCAAACAAACTGCCCCCCTGCTCAACTGGAACTTCGGGACTTGTCCTCAGACTGACTGATACTGAACTTACTGGAAGATAATGCCCCTGATTCAAAAGGCTTCACAACATACACCATTCTGGTTCAGACTGCTGGATTACTCAGTCCTGCTCGATTATTCCTGCTGGAATTCCTTTTATGCCAACTACTAACCTGCCATTAGAATCGTCTGTCTACGAATGGTAATCTTAATGCAGTGCTCATGCAGATTTTGAAAAAATTTGAGCTGTCACTCATTTACATGCATATGATGATGAGTGACGAATGAACCAAAGTTCAAACGCAGTGCTTACGTGGTCAGTGGAAAATACAACAAGGATGTGACTAGTAAGTCAAGAAGGAGTCAGGTTACTCAACCTTATCGTAATGCGCTTCAGACTAACCCTACCTCAATTAGGTCTTTTGAGGGTTGTATCGTGGTCGGGTTCACGGTTCGTAAAACAAAGGATATTTGGCTCAAATTTTGATTTGTACCCACCCCTTCTACGTGATGACCTCCGATCCTAAGGTTCAGTTAACCTGGCACAAGCGCTCGCCTCTTCGGGAAGTATGTTGAATGGTAAGAACCACAGTTAAGGGATTCACAAGCTTTTCTTCTAGAGTGATAGTTACTCCTTCTTCGCTTTCGGTGTCTGTGTACACGACTTTGTGATTTGTTGGGGGAAATTTTCTTTTTGATCCCTCTTTTCCATTCTTTTGATTCCCTAACTTTTGCCTGGACTGACTCATTTTGAGTTCTTTTCGATTTTTTCGATTTCTTTTGAAGTCCAGCGGAATGCCCTAATTTTTGCCTAAGTATTAGCTTTCTCAGCTTTTCTTTCTTTTTACTTAGCGGGCTTTCTTTCTTTCTTTCTTTTGGAACAAAGTCGTGTGACACTGGTTGTTTTAATTGCTCCGAAAGGATTGTAACTGTCTCACTCCTGATTGGTGAGGTTTGACCTCTTGAAAGGTGTAAACTGATTGGTCCTCGAAAGACAACACTCCTCTGCAAGACTTGAATGCTCGGTCAAGCTAACTGTCAACTACCCTGCCCCGGGTTAAGATGTGAGGGTTAAAAAAGTCCGAAAAAACTTCTACTTCCTGGCTCGAAGTGGTTGGCAAGGGACTAACTCCTTATATCTCCAGTGTTTGGGGAATTTGAAACAATGCCTTGTACGTCATCGGTACGGTCTTATCTGAAAGCATACAATCATCGGTTATGAGTTTCAGTTTCATCATCCTCCCTCCTAACTTTGCTAGTCACAGCGAAAAAATGGAGTGAATAAAATGCAAGTGTTAATGCAATGCCATAAATGAGCGACAGCGACATGATTAATTCAGAAAAATGCATAGTCACTTTATTATCATCACCATTCAAAACATACAATGTTTAAAGCAGGTAGTAACTAACAGAAAATAAACTACAAATGCAAATGATGTAAAAGCTTGAGAACTGCCACTGCTGAGGCGCCTGCCTGTCTGAACCACTGGCTTCTGCTGGAGAATACCTTCTGAGTCTACGAGCTTAGACAGCTGAGCGGTTAGGGATGAACAAACAGAAATCCTTCTCGAAAGGAAATGCGATCCTGATCAATCAACTGCTGTACCTTCGCCTGAAATGCTTTACAATCTTCCGTTGAATGCCCTGGAGAGCCACCATGGTAACCACACTGAACGTGGGGATTGTACCCTGGAGGGTAAGGTTCTGGAACTGGCTTAAGAGCTTTAGGTTCCACCAAAGACTTCTGGATCAAAGACGGTAGCAATTGGCTATACGGCATCGGCACTGGGTGAAAAGGAACTTTCCTTCGTTCCAAGTTGTTGCGAGGTCTGTTCTGATTCTGACGCTGATTCTGATAACCTCGGCCACGAGTTCGCTGATTTGCAATGGAAGCGACATAAGATTCCTGATATGGTGCCCCAGGCACGGCTGTCTGTTCAGTATAACAAGCCACAGGAGGTACTGATCTCTGATGAGATGATGAACCAACAAAATTCACTGATTCGCTTCGAGGATATTCAATCTTTGGCATGACTGAGTTGATCACCACTTCTTCTTCACTCTGATAGTCGCAAGGGCATTCAGTTTCACCAGCTTGATCATATGGAGTAATCTGAATTTTCCCCATTCTTATGGAGTACTCAAGGCGTTCTCCTAATGCTACCACGTCAGAGAAACTTGCCGGAATTCCGAGCAATCTTTTGAAGTACGGATATTGTAGGGAATCTACAAACATGCTTGCCAGCTCTTGGTCTAACAGCGGGGGACGCACTCTAGCAGCAAATTCTCTCCATCTCTGAGCATATCTCCTGATCGGTTCATTGATCTCTTGAGACAACTCTTGCAAATGCATGCGATAAGGAGAAATGTCTAGGTTGTAATCATACTGCTTCAGAAAAGCTCTGGCTAAATCCATCCATGACTGAATCTGATTCCTCTCTAACTGCATATACCACCTCAAAGATGCCCCAGTCAGACTATCTTGAAAGCAATGGATCATCAACTTATCATCTCGCACAAACGCAGTCATTCTTCGACAGAACATCATCAAATGCAGCTTTGGACAGCTATCTCCCGTGTACTTCTCGAATTTCGGCACTTTGAACTTGTAAGGCAACACCAGGTCAGGAACCAAACACATGCCTACAGCATCCAGGTTGACAGCATCTTTGGCTTTCAAAGCTTTCATTTGCTCTTCCAACACTCGGACTCTTCTACCATCGTCAAGGGCTCTTGGATCTACCATCCCAGCTGCTGGAATATCTCTTCGGTAATTCATCACAGGGAAAGCAACACCTTGATGGTTGACAGGAGGAGGACGCTCATTCTGGGCAACAAACTGCTCATGTCGGTCTCGGTTCTTAACAGAAGGCTGTACAACTTGGTCTGCAGCAACGTTGTTCACTTGCGGGGAATCTTCCATGGAATCATACAGAGGGTTGGACGCCATAGTGAACCCTGTCAAGGTGTTAGGAGACTGGAAATTGCCTTCAGACATGGCTACCAATAATCTTCAGCCGACTTCGACACTTGATTCTGTTCAAATCTACTCAACCCCTAGGTAGGTCTTCTGACAATCAACAGCTGCTCAATCCAAACTCCGGGTAATCACCTTCAGGAAACAAAGGCTGGATCAGAACTCTGGCTAGCTGGAGGATGATATGCAATGCAACACTGATATGCATATGATATGCAAAATGCAGCAAACAATGGGACCACAGCCCCCACACAAAATCTGAATACTGCTGCGCTGCTGACGGAGACGTTCTCTGAAAAGAAGACCAGAATAACGGGTAGGTTGGAAGTCAAGTTTCCTGCACAAAAAACCCCCCCACTCACAGGTATGGACCTATATCTGACAAGGTACGGCATCCTATGCGGTCGTCAGCGTCACAGACTTTCATGAGGAATGATACGATTCCCAGAAGGAGTGGCATCGTCATCTCATGAAGAGGCCTCACTTAGCTGACTTCCAATTGATCGGTTCCCAGAGTCGACAATCCTCACGTCTGGACTCCCCTCAGATCCTCAGGACCGGAAAGGAGCACCTCTGCGAGAACCTCGTCCGAGTGCGAATTTTCGTAGGGAACTGCGCCTGCTCAGCAGACAGGTTCGTCTACTACTTCTCCGCAACTATATCTAGGTGTATACTCATACTCGAGCCCAGGTCCGGCTTATCTCAATCATAGAACACCCGTAACAGCCCAACAGCAACAGATAATATCAATAAATAAGCATCTAATAGACAAGCAAACAAGCGCTAGGATTGACTCTCTCTTAGGGGACGTTGGATCCCACATGCATGGGAACTATCGCAGTCCTTAGCAGCCAGGGGACGTTGGATCCCCAGCAGAGTCGCCAGCTGTCGCTACTGCGAAAATCGGCGCCGGCTGACAGAAGAGTCGCCACCGTGCGTTATTTATCCCTCAGAGCGGGAAAGGAAACGCTCGAAGTAAACCTCGCAAAAAACGGGGAAAAGGTATGGTCATCGCAACCATAGCCTGGGTTCGGGAGTCGGTTACGCAAGGGGAAGGTATTAGCACCCCTCACGTCCGTCGTACTCGACGGGATCCACGCTTGCTTGGGTTGTCTACTGGATGCAAAACAATCTTATCTACGGCTGCTAAATCTAAACGGAAGGGAATTGACTCGATAGAGCGTCGCACTCTATGCCTACGTATTCTCAAGAGAGAAAGTCAGAGTCAACGTAGTTCGGGACTACAGGGAAAATTGGCTCGCCAAGACCTCGCGTCTTGTGCCTACGTACTTCCACTGGATGGAAGATCAGAGCTTTACGTAGTTCAGACTAACTACGGCTAAACAAACATTCTCACACAGCAGTGAGAAAAACAACTGGCTTCACAGGGTCGGGAACCTATGGTCACAACTATGGCTGAGTCTCAAATGCACTCGGGCAAGAGAGAAAAAGGGTATCAATTAGTCGTCAGCGGGGAAGTCTCGATCGCACAGCCGCGAGAGAACAAAAGGTTAGTCGTTAGTGTGCTCGCTAGGATATCGCATCCTATGCCTACATATCTTCGTCTGGTACGAAGAATCAGAGCAGCTGTAGTTCGGCTACTATCGGACCACAGCTCAAATCTCGTTTTATTAATCTCTGAAAAATGATTACAATGGTTGCATACTGAAATAAATCTCCTAGTAAACGCTATCCTATTCTATCCTGAAAAGTCGAATGAAAATAGCCCCCTAACAAAACGGGCTTCTAGACTATCCTAAAAGTCGAGAAATAAAGTCTATGAAAAATGTCCCTAAAAGAAAATGCTTTAAAAAATATTAAACCTACTTTAATATTTTTTTCTCTTTTTTCTCCTTTTCTTTTCAACATATTTTTTTCTTTTTCTTCAAATATTTTCCTCTATTTTTCACAATCTTTTTTCATATTTCTTTTCCTTTCTTTTTTCATTTTTTCTATTATTCTTTAAAAGAATAAAAATAACAAAATACAAGAAAGAGGGCTGGGGGGTGCACTGCTACAAGGATGTGCAGAAAATAAAACAAAAAACAAAACTGTATCTAAATTGGGCCCAGCCCACAGTGCCTCTCCAAAAAAAACGCTGAGGGGGGTGTGTTGGTACTCTGGGGTGTTGCCAGAAAAATTAGGGCCCAAAGCCCGTTTGCAGCCAAAAAATGTGAGGGTAAGTGTGCTGCGCCAAAAAACTGATTTGGGCCTGGCCCAATCTTCTTCCCTCCTTCCCTTTTCACTCTGAAAAAGAAAACCCTAGAGTATCCCTGTTCATGGCCGCCACCGTCAACCCTCCGTCTGACTCCCTCATCTCTCCTCCATTCAACCTTCGTTCTTCCTCTCAAACCTGAACCATGCCTTCCACAACCCCTAAAGCAACGTGAATACCAGAAATTATTGAAGGCGTTGCTGATTGATAGAGAACCTGAAGAACCTTTAGGATTTCTGGATATTCGAAATGAAGGTGTTCTTGCTGATGATTCGCATGGATCTGAGAACAAATATTGATGAATTCTGGAAAGACGAAGACGAACACTGATGAAGGTTTCTGGGGAAGGTCACGAAGGTGAATTAAATCGTTGATGAGCGTTCGTAGAAGTTGTTTGTTGAACTTCGTTTTGGAGATTTGGAAGAGGACGAGGATCTTGCATGTTCTTGATGGAGATCTGGGAATTGCTTGAATGACGTTGATGATCTGATGATGTTGATGAACTTTTCTGGAAATTCGTTGAAGTTCTTGTGATAGATGACGAACATGATGATGATGTTCATCTTCTGATGAGTTTTTTGGGAGAGGACGACGGAGGATGATGAACGTTAGGGTTCTGGATCGAAGGAGATGAGTATTCTTGAGGATCCTTTGAGGATTTCTGAGAGTTCTTGATGGAGCTCTATGAAGATCTGGGGATCTGGTGGTTCTTCTGGAAAATCCTTGATGAACACATGAAGATGATGAATGCATTTCTGGAATTTTCTTGAGGTTTCTGGTGAAGTCGATGAAGATGAATAGACCGTTGATGATGAGGATGAATATGGACTGGGAATCTGGTGGTTGAACGAAGGTTGAGATGGAGGATGGTCGGAGGAAGATGGCCGGAGAAGGAGGTTTAGGAAGATGAAGATGGTTGGATGATCAGGGAGATGGACGGAATCTGGGATTGTAGGGGAGGCTCCGGCGAGGGACGGTTGCCGCCGGCCATGCAGGCCGGTCGGTGAGACTTTTCAGGCGAGGCAGCGTGATGGAGCCACGTGGTGGAGGGACGGTGGAGTGGAGGCTTGCATGCCCTCCATGTGGGGATAGCGTGGCTGAGAGAGAGGAGGTTGAGTGATAGGTGGCGTGGAAAGGGTGACGCAATGTGGGGCCTCCTCTTCTCAACACGTGGCCTGCTATTATTTAAATGCTGAGATTTCGCTGGCACCTTCTGGAGTATTCTGGAAGAAGCTGGAATATGCTGGAACAAATGTGGACCTTTGCTGGATTATTGCTTGGACATTCTGCACTAATGGGCCTGCGAATCAGATGGGCCCAAAAACGAAAATGCAGACAAAAAACCAAAAACTGAATGGATTAACATGAATTAAAATTGGATTAATGACAATGCTTAATGGAACTAACTAGTGATTAAACCTGATTAAGAGAATTAACCTAAAACTCTACTAATTCCAATTAATTAAATCTAAAAAGAGAAAAAAACTATTAACTCTAATTAAACTCTAAACTAATAATACTCTAAAAATCTATATTAAATTCTGAAAATTACTACTATTTCTATTTAAACTCTATTTAAAAATTATACTAATGTTCTAAAAAATCCTATATTATTCTAAAATGAATAAAAAGCTATTTGAAAATATCTAAAATGCTTAAAAATCTATTTAAAAGAATTAAAACTATTTAAGATCTATTTAAATTCTAATAATATTCTAAAAATGAATTAAATCTATAAAATGCTAAAAATGACTTAAAAAGAATTAAAAATATTAAAAATTCTATTAAATCCTAAAAAATGATTTAAAAGCTATTTAAACCCTAAAAAATCCTATAAAAATCCAGAAAAAAACACCCTAATTCCCAGAGGGACAAAATAAGCACCGAACGACACAAAAATAATCGGTAAAAATAAACGGGCACCGAAATAACCCAAAAATCAATTCTACTGATCAAAAACACCTGAAACACGAGACGAGAGCTGTGATCCCTGATAAAATCAATACAAATGAAAAATGCACTGTATGCAATATGCAGATGCGAATGCGGTTATGCGTCGAAACATCGAGCCAGATGCGAGACCCGGTTGGTCAAATTTTGGGGTACAACACTTATACAAAAATCACTTATTTTTAAGCTAAAACGAAAATGCTGAAAAATAGAGAAGACAAGTATTTGGTGAGGCAGTTCCCCCGTCGTCCTCGCTTCGGGGTACGTCTGCCCTCAATTCTAAAACTAGAATTGAAATAGATTTAATAGATATCACATGTTGAATGTAACAGTTTATACAAGGATTGAACAACAAATATACAACAGAATTCTCAATACGTTGAATGTTGCTTTCACTCCTTGCCCCTTGATTCAAGATGAATCAAGTCCTCCGATCGTTGTTGATAGACCTCCGATTCTAGCCATCTTATTGAATAACCATTAGTTCTTCAAACCTTCGGCTCCGGCTGATCTTAACTACAACGAATCGGACCCGAGATCTTCCCCTCAATATCACTGAATCCGCTACTAGACTGTTGAAGAACACCTCTTCACAATCACCTTCGCTTAGTTGACCCTTGATGAAGACTCTCGTCCAAAAACCCCCAAAATTCAAACCAATTTTGGAGGATAAAACCCTAACGATTTTATTCAAGAAAGAACCTATCACAAGCTTCAACCCGAACTAGATTACCCAATCTAAGCTTTGAACCTTATCACCTTTAATCACTCACAATGCACTTCAAAAATGGCTGTGTGTAATTGATGTGTTGTGAGATGTTGAAGATGAAGATGATGAATCTTGGACACCTATTTCACTCTTTCTTATTCTTGAACACATGAATCAGTTTTGATCAAATGTTAAAATGACATAAGTGGGTGAACTTGTATATATAGTACCAGACCAACCAAAGACATAACAACTTTTCAAATAATAGAGGGAATCACTTAAAAACTGCATTTCCGCGCGAACGGTCGACCACAGCATGTCTGTGCATCGACGCATAGCCTGCACTTTTAGAAATATGCAAAATGTATCAGTATGCGTCGACCATACAGTCGGCGTGCGCTGACCCGTTGAAGAGTAATTTCTTCATGCGCCGACCCTGCGGTCGACTCAAACCTTCATGCGCTGACCAGTGGAAAAATGCACTGATGCATGCGCCGACCCTATGGTCGACTCATGCCCTGCAAACCTTCAAAAATTGATATTCTTGTGGTTTTTCATGCCTCTTGTCACGACCACATTTTATCTACACATATTATATTTATTATAACAGTTTTTAGACAAATGTAAAAGGATATGGTATGTGATACGTTGCATTTGTTTGGTAGAGTTGGAATTTACAATTGCCAATTCATCCATGGTTGTAATTCGTCATCATCGAAACCTATATCGAGTGATGTCTTGCAGACTCATGTGATGTGTGGCGATTTGCCTTCACATTCTCCCCCTTTTTGATGATGACAACCTGTATTCAACCAAAACAACCAAAAAACAACAATATGCAATGTAAACACAAGCTCCCCCTTTCTTTTGTAATTTGAGGCAGCAAAAGAAACAACCATCAACTGTTGTGAACATCCCTGCTTGGCTTTGGTGCTTGCTACATGTTCTTCTCCCCCTTTGACAACATCAAAAAGAGAAGGAGAACCCGTCAATTAAAAAAAACATACAGTAGGTGATAGCTAGTCAATTACCAAACTTCACACATAAGAGTGATAATGAACAAAAACTGGAATTAATGGATAATGAAGTGAATACATGCAAATGGGAGAAATATTCAGACAAACATAACACAAAATAACGGAAAATACACAGTGAAAACATGCAACTATGTAACTAATATCCCCGGCCCCTCCCCCGGTATGCAACATCTGGATTATGGTGAGGATCCGAGAAGTCCACAAACGCTTCCACGGACATGTTGAGGTGATGGAGACTGTCAGTGATTTCCATGTCTTGCCTTTCATTGGATGCAACAAGAGCTTTAAAACGGGCATCCATCCTAGTTGAAAATGAATTTAACCGTTCATTTTGAGTACGAAGCTTAGCTCTGATCTGTTCCATTCGCGTATCTTGACTCCTCATAAAGGTCTATTGATCTAACTACATGGACTGCAGCATATTAAGTATTTCAAAGTTGTCCGATGGTGGAGGAGGTGACGAGTGCTGAGAAGGTTGATGATCTTGAGGGTAGCCATGGTATGGATCATAGAATCTACCCAGGGTGGTCCAGCCTGTGTACTGCCACTCACCCCATCCCTGATTTGTGTAACCTTCTTCCTGTTCTTCAGATGGAGCTGAGTGCTAGAGCCAATCAGTATTTGGAATCTCATGTTAAACCGGCGATTGATAATAGTCTTGCGTCTCGCATACAGGTTCTTGTACCTCTTCTGCTGCATTTTCTTCACCATCTTCTTGTTCGTCTTGTTCTTCACTTTCCTATTCAGAACTGTCATCAGATTCATGAGTCACCCGAGGAATGTTTGCTCGATGGACAAACTTGTATGTTTGTCGTTCATCACACCAAAAATATCCCATCATGGCAAAGGTTTTGGTACTGAATTCTTTATTAGAGGATACTGAAACACAAGGAAATGATGGGTATACAACATTTGCTGCGGTGAGAACCTCCGAAATAAACGACCCATAAGCTAGAGCAGTGCCTCGGCCTGAATCTCTCAGAGCAAAAATCCTGCTTGCAATATAATATGGCCAGTTTATTTTGATCTTATGTTTCAAAATATAGATGAGATGTACCTCAGCTTGTTCGACTCGGGACACGCCACCTTTTTTCGGTCGCAGGATGCGAGCGACAATCCACTGAAGGATGCACTCCCCTGTTTGGAGTTTGCCTGCAGTAACCTTTCTAGGAAAGGCATCACTATTGACAATAGCATCCGAATAGGGCCTTTTGAGCATGTCATTCAGAGCACTTTTAAACTCGTATCCCGGCACAGTGCGAGAGTCCGTTACCTCATGAAGAGGTTGTGCATCAGCAGCTACAGTCAAATCAAAATACTTATTCCAGACTTCAGGATTTACATTTACCAGTTTATTGCCGACAGAGGTGTGGAAATATTGACTTTGAAAGTTGTCACGCAGACTAGTGTAGAACACCCGGACTAAATCCTCACTGTATTTCGTGTTGCACTCCAGAAAGTTGAAAAACCCCTGAAACTCCAGCAGAGACATAATTTGGGTGAGATGCATGCGCTCCGCCGTTGCCTTGTAGAATGCATGCTGTGGAACGACTGCTCTCTTGCTGATATTCTTGTTGAAGTTGTCAACAACAGGTGGTGGAACTAGTGAGACAGCAGTAACGGGTACTGAAGCGGATGATGAGGCCCTTGGTCTCTTTCCGGTATTTTTGTGAAATAGAGAAGCCATTGATGATGATTTTTGGAGATTTTGTAGATGTTAACTGCAATGCCTTTGGAGAGAGTAGTTGGAGATGAGTTTGGAGAATATGAGCATTATCCCTTTTTTATAGAGGAAGGTTTAGGGTTTTGGTAAGAGGGATGAGACAAGGGGACACAATAGATGTCTAGATGCAAGTTACAAGAATGCACTTTCAAATCATAGTAAATGTTTATTGCACATTTAATGGAGAAGTGAAGAGATGGGACAGTTTTCAAAAGAAAAAAAAATCTGGGTTTTTGCGCGAGCCGTCGACCATAACCCCTACATGCATCGACACATACTGTGTGATATTTGATAATTTTGAAAGTATACAGCATGCGTCGACCGCTGCCCTGTTTTAGTCGATTCATAGTGATCAAAAACTCACTTTTTCATTTTATGTCATGTAGAATGCCACACTTGATGCCTATTTACACTTTCATAATATAATTTGCATCCAAAACACATAGTATTTGCAGAAAATGTCATATATATAAATACCATGATAGTCAAACGATATACTAGTTTAAGTCATGAATGTTTAGAGAGAGAGAGAGAGAGAGAGAGAGAGAGAGAGAGAGAAGGAGCAATATCACCTCTATACCGACAACACTTGATAACAACATACTTGTGCTTGCAACAAAACTCAACTTGTTAGAAGTACAAGAGTATAGTTGTAAACAGAGTAATACGAAACTAGCAATCATTAAACCCGATCAGAAATGTCGAGAATGCCAAGTTCTCGACGGATATGAAAGAAAGGTTCAGTGGCTAGCGGCTTTGTGAAAATGTCCGCTAGTTGATTTTTGGTGTCAACGTGTTCAAAGACAACGTCACCTTTCTCTACATGATCCCTCAGAAAATGGTGTCGAATTTCTATATGTTTGGTACGAGAATGTAACACCGGATTTTTGGTAAGGTTTATAGCACTAGTATTGTCACAAAATATTGAAACACGTTCTAGTTTTAAATTGAAGTCCAATAGTTGCTGCTTAAGCCATATGACTTGTGCACAACAACTACCGGCGGCTACGTATTCTGCTTCGGCGGTTGACAGAGCAACAAACACTTGTTTCTTGCTGTGCCAACTGACCAAGGAATTTGAAAATAAGTGACACGTACCGCTGGTGCTTTTCCTATCTGATTTGCAACCGGCAAAATCAGAATCGGAGAAACCTACCAATGAGCAATCATTACCTTTGGAATACCACAGTCCATACTTCGGTGTACCAGATAGGTATCGAAGTATACGTTTGACAGACTTTAGGTGGGATTCCTTAGGACATGATTGGTATCTTACGCACATACACACGCTAAACATAATGTCGGGACGAGAAGCAGTAAAATAGAGAAGAGAGCCAATCATACCTCTATACCTTTTTACCTCAATGTCCTTACCACTTTCATCTCTACTCATATTTACACATGTTGGCATAGGGGTGTCTATGGCTTTTGAATTTGCCATGTCAAATCTCTTGAGAAGCTCCAAACAATATTTTGTTTGGCTCACGAATGTTCCTTCTTTCAGTTGCTTGATTTGCAAACCGAGAAAGTATGTGAGTTCACCCATCATACTCATCTTGAATTCACCCTGCATAAGCTCAGAAAACTCTCTCACGAGACTCATGTTAGTAGATCCAAATATGATATCGTCAACATAAATTTGTACAAGAATTAAGTGCTTTTCTTGACGTTTAATGAAGAGAGTCATGTCAACCTTTCCTCTTGAGTAACCTTGGTCAAGTAAAAATTTACTTAGTCTCTCATACCAAGCTCTAGGAGCTTGTTTGAGACCATATAAAGCCCTTTTCAGTTTGTAGACATGATCAGGATACTCATGAGACTCAAAACCAGGAGGTTGCGCAACATAGACTTCTTCATTTATGTACCCGTTAAGGAACACACTCTTAATGTCCATTTTAAATAACTTAAAATCCTTCGCACTAGCGAAAGCAAGCAAAAGGCGTATAGCCTCGAGTCGGGCAACCGGCGCATAAGTTTCCTCATAGTCGATTCCTTACTCTTGGTTATACCCTTGCGCAACTAAACGCGCCTTGTTGCGAGTTATTACTCCGTTTTCGTCCAATTTATTTCTAAACACCCATCGGGTGCCGATTACTCGATGACCTCGCGGAGGAGGGACAAGGTCCCAAACCTCATTTCTAGTGAACTGATTTAGTTCCTCCTGCATTGACAAAAACCAGTGTTCATCGAGTAGGGCTTCCTTAGGGTTTTTAGGTTCCATTTGTGAAACGAACGCGAAGTGATAACAGAAATTACTTAGCTTCGATAGAGTTTTTACACCCTTTGTGATGTCTCCGAGAATGTTGTCAATTGGATGGTCTTTGGGATACTTCCAAGCTTGAGGGAGATCATCGTTTGAAGGCGGATGAACTTCCTCGGTTACCTCATGGTGTACATCTTTATCCTCCTCAACTTTGGCTTCGTCAGGTTGATCAATGCCCGTCTCTCAACCTTTGAGTATGTCTTCCATAGATGTACCTGCACCATGAACAACACTATCCTTTCTGACATTTCTCGGATAGGACTCATCAAAAGTAATATGCACAGACTCTTCTACAGCAAGTAATCGTTTATTATATATTCTATATGCTTTACTCAATTGAGAGTATTCGAGGAAGATACCTTCGTCGGCCTTGGAATCAAACTTGCCCAAGTTTTCCTTTCCATTGTTTAATACAAAACATTTGCAACCAAACACATGCAGGTGAGAAACATTTGGCTTTCGCCCTTTTAAAAGCTCATACGTTGTTTTATTTAGAATAGGGTGTTGCACCCTAAAAATTTGCCCAACCTTATTCACTTGGTTTATGTTTCAATTGCATTAGCATTTGCATATAGGGCCATGTACATAGGTTACTCATCTGCATAGCATAAGCATAGCAAGTCAGCTAACAGGGGACCAATCATTATTCTCATCTCTAGAGGCCTATCAAGAGGTTATTATCCTGATTCAACCTCATTCAAGTCATCAGAAAAGAATTTGGAAGCTATCAAGTCAATGGATCAAGCAGTTCATCTATCTCCTAACTGAGGGTGTCTGAGGATCAACAAAGAAATGGTGAGCTGTGGGCTGAGCATGGGGAGTATCTAGACATCTTGTAGGACTTAGAAAGCCATTTGGAGAAGGAGACGAGTCATTGGTGAAGTCACAAGAATTACAGTTGAAGACAGTCAACTAGGGTTTCATCTAGGTCAACCCTGGGTTAACCCTAGGGCAAAGGATTGATTGAGAAGAATTGAGGGCTATTGAGGAGATGTGGGGTTCATCATTTGACATGGAGAATAAGGATATGGTGATATGCCAAGAAGAATTTAATAGAAATCAAGGAGAAGAGGAGTTTCTAAATTAGGGTTTCTATGTAAAATCCCCTAGTTTAGGTCAAATTTCCAAGCAAGATAAGTCAAAATGCAAGCTTCAAATGGATCCTTGGCCAACATGAAACTTGTAGAGGATCTCAAGACCTTTAATTTGAGTGGTGGAAGACATCAAGGAGATTTATAGAACTCAAGTTATGGTCCTTGCAAGTTACAGGTCATCTGAGGTATCTGAAATTTTGTCTGTGAAAGTGACTTGACTTCCAAGCAATTTTTACCCCTCAAGGAGATTTCAAATGAATTTCTGGTAAACATAAGAGTTGTTCCTCATTGTCTTAGATTTCTAGAATGGTATAGTATGCCTTCATATTATTTGTGGAACTCTACTTATGGTCTTGGCAAGCAAAGGGTATTTTGGTCATTTGAGAATTACAGGTCATTTCAACCTATGCCCAAAACTCATACAAGGAAGCTTCAAATGGAAAACTTTACAACATAAAACTTGTTCCAAATGACATTTTGAGTCTAGAAAAGTGACCATGAGAGATTAGAAAGATTCATAGCACAAGGTTCCAAAATTGTTGGATTTAATGAATAAAAATGGACTTAAAAATGAGATTTTTCATATCTTGGCCAAATGAAGCAAAATTATAGGTCATTTTGAATGGAAAGATCATTTTAAAGACATTGGCTAAAGTGGAATTTTGAGCTTAGTTCATATTTTGTGAGTTATCCATGGTTGCTTGTAATGGAAGATACATAAACCAAATTCAAGGGAAAGAATGCAAGGGAAACTTCTCCAAGTTTCTAGGAGGTTCTAACCTCACCTATATATTGATAAGAGATAGTTCATGCCATGGTTGGTGATTTCATTTGTTCAAAACCCCAAGTTATACACACTTTCTCCATTTTGCATAAGCTTCACAAACTCTCCCAAATCTCCATCAATCTTCACATTTTCTGGTTGAATCTTCATCATCATCATCCAAGCATCATAATTCACATCAAGAATTGGCTGAATTGATCAAGAATTGTACCATTCATCTCCATCATCCAATTTGCAAGAAGGTTTCAAGAACAAGATTCAGAAGGTTTACACACGAATCATTGCATACAGAACTCTTAATTCAGGTCACTAAGCAAGTTCCAATCACTGCAAGCATCAAATTCAAAGAGTTGCATAGCTGTTTCTCCATTTTTCAACAGGTTGGTATCTCTGCTCGATTTGCATAGTTTAGGTAGCATGATAGGGTTTTGTTAGCTTAGACTGGTTAAGTTAGGTTAGATGATGATTTCCCCAAAGTTTGGACAAGTTTCAAGGAGTTTGATCATGGTGCACAAATTCTGTTGAGGTTCATAACACGTGGAATATAGCACGATAATCCTCCCTTTATAGCTTAAAATGACCAGTATGAGGTGTAGAGTAGATGAGGATAAGTTTTGGCACGAATTGAAGCACTTGATTGCAGGTGAAAATGTTGACTCATGACTGTTATTCCCATCGAGTTGTTTGATGGAGTGAGTTTTAAGAGAAATTATTATCATGGATGTGTAGAGGGTGAGGAGGAGAGTGTTTTTTGTCTTTGGATCGTGTTAATTCATGGAGAGACCAGGGAGAACGAAGGACTGGAAATCCATGCATGGAGGTTGGAATTTCAAAAACCCTAGGTCTAACTTGGGGACGATGACTGTGTGCCGTTGGATCTTCCAGAATTATTGACTTAATCATCTAATCCTATGGCCATTATTTGAACTGAAAACGGAGGGAGTGACTTAGTGTGAAACGCCGCGTTTCATTAATTGAAACGTTGGGCTTTGGATCAGCTTTCCTATACACGCCCCCTTTTGGATAGGCCCAACCATTTCAACGTGATATCATTACTTCCTGCACCGAGGATTTGTCCATTTTCTGGCATTTTTTCCATTTATTTCTGAACGCGTATGGGCCTAACAAAATTAGTATTCGCACCCCACTTTTCCAGCCCACCTGGAATATGAACTGAGCGTGTGTGCTATTCTCACCCCCTCTCCTTATTTCTTCATATTTCTTTTTTTTATTTTCTTTTCATTTTTTCATGCATTTTATAAAAATCACATAAAATTGAAAAAGCATTATTTTTCAATAATTCTTTTTGCATAATTTTCTTTAAAGAGTCTAGAAAATTATAAAAAATAAAAATTGCATTTTATTTTTTATTTGATATTTTTCCCATATTTTCCAAATAAATGCATATTTCAGATGTTTCATTTCATGCATGATTTTGTTAATTTTTGTTCTATTAGTTGCTTTAATATTTTTTGTCCATTCTTTTTAGGTTGTTTAGTTTAGATATTAAACTTGTAGATACAATTTAGTTCCCATTTTTAGAAATTTATTCTAGGTGTTTAGTTTAGGTGTGAACAACATGAACAAATTAGGGTTTTAAGTGACAACTTAGGAGAATTAATTCATTTCCCTTAGGACTTAGAGTTTGAATAGTTTAGCTATGGGACTATAGGGGCTATGGGTGTAGGATAGATCCCCTTAGAAATCATCAGGATTCCCCTACTGCTATTAGTATACTACTGTCTATGTTTGATTGATTGGTGTGGTGTGCCCTCTGGGGATTATCGTTTGTCTGTATGGGTATTGGGATTGTTTGGGGATTGGGGAAGCTGAAGACTGATGATGTAGAAGCCATTGGAGATCCAGAGACTGAAGACCAACTTCCAGAGTTGGAGAGGAGATTTTTGCCATCAGCTGTTAAGGAGATTAGGGTTTAGGAACTAGGCAGAGCTCTAGATTAGAAAGCTTGATTCTCAAACATGGAAGGTTTTGACTGCCTCCATTCCTCTCTGTGATACAGAGTCTCTCTGAGACACTCACCCCCTTCCTTTGGAAGGCTTGGTGCTATTGCCTAAGGGATAGAACTCTTGAGAGAAAATGTCTTATGTGTTAGTAGCAGTTGGTTTACCACCATTGGTAGTCAACTAATTGCTTAACACCCAATTCACTCTGGTGATTGACCCCTCAGCTTGGAGGATAGGACTTGAAGAAAAGCCATTGTAGACTGAAGATTGGTGACCAAAGCCCTTGCTTGAAGACTGTGAAGATAGAGACTGCTGCTGACTGAAGCCTGTAGCTGATTGGAGATGACTTGAAGATGGATATTGATGCAGAGCTGCTGTGGCTGTTTATTTTTGCTGTATTTCATTTCTTGATGTATTGATTGGTTTTCCTGACTGTATTGTTTGCTGTTTACCCTGTTGGGTTGAAAGTGAAGCATGTTCACTTTTGCCTATTGTTTTCTAGGTTCGAGGTTGAGTGGGACTCCCTTGCCTCGCTTGTATTGTTGCATTCATGCATTTTACCGCTTTACTGTATATATCTGATATTGTTTCTGTTTCCGTCTATTCCCTTAGGATCTCTGTTTCTCTCTGTGCGAGAGAGGAGCATGATAGACACTAGGTCTTAACCCATGCATGATAACATTAGGTTAGTTTGATTCCCTTCGCAACCGTAGGTTAGAGTTCTGTCTCTTCTTTCTCAAAACAAATAGAAAAACACAATAAATATTTCAAACACGATAAAAGACACTTCTTACGTAAAAGAATGCGAACTCATCAAGACGTCATTTTTGTCCGCCGGGACTGTTAATCAGAAAAACCTTCTTCAGAAGGAATAAAATCAATCAAGACAGACTTGTGTCATACGTGTCCCGAACTACGTTTGCTCTGATCTTTCATGCTGTATGAAAGTACGTAGGCATAGGATGCGATATCCTAGCGAGCAACCTTCCCCTCCTTTCCCGTAGGTAGGCGAACTACGTTGACTCTGATTTCTCGTTCCAGACGGGAATACGTAGGCATAAAGTGCGATACTTTGCCGAGTCATTTTTATTCTCATTTTATTTTCTTTTTAGCCCTTGACTTATAGAGTAGATAGAATAACAATCCATACCCGAAAACAAGCGTGGATCCCGTCGAGTACAACGGACGTGAGGGGTGCTAATACCTTCCCCTTGCGTAACCGACTCCCGAATCCAGGTTTTGGTTGCGATGACCATACCTTTCCCATGTTGTGCGAGGTTTACTCTGAGCGTTTCCTTTCCCTCCCGTGGGATAAATAACGCACGGTGGCGACTCTTCTGTTCAGCCGGCGCCGATTTTCGCAGTAGCGACAGCTGGCGACTCTGCTGGGGATCCAACGTCCCCTGGCTGCTAAGGACTGCGATAGTTCTTATGCATTTGGGATCCAACGTCCCTTAAGAGAGTCAATCCTAACGCTTGTTTTCCCGTCGAGGATTTTGTATGGATTTATATTTCTGACCTTTACTTTCAGCATTATATATTGATTATTATTGCTGTATTTTGGGGTGTGACGGGTGTTCTGATATTGAGTGAGAAGCCGGACCTGGGCTTGAGTGCACCTTAGACTTAGAGTAGAGATTAGTGGGCGCGCACATGCTTTGCATGTCCTAGTGTCCCGCGAAATCTACGCTCAGACGAGGTTCTTCTGGTTGGCCTCCTGTCCTGCCCTTTGGGTGGCTTGGGTTGCTGGTTAGTTGGATTGTCGACTCTGGGAACCGATCATTTGGAAGTTGGCTAAGTGAGGCCAACTCAGGATTTGATGATGCCACTCCTTCTGGGAATCGTATCATCAACCCTGAAAGTCTGTGACGCTGACGACCGCATAGGATGCCATACCTTTGTCAGTTGCTAGGACATCCACCTGTGAGGGGGTTTGGGGTTATGCAGGTAACTAGACTTTCAGATACCGGTTATTCCTTGATCAGAGATCCTGGGTATTTATGGAGAGTTATGAGGTCTGCCAGAGACCATTTGGAGAGTTGTGAGGTCTGTTAGAGACCATCTGGAGATATGTTATGAGGTCTGTCAGAGACCAGTTGGATAGTTCTGAGGTCTGTCAGAGACCATTTGGAGATATGATTTGAGGTCTACCAGAGACCAGTCTGAGTTATGGTTTGAGGTCTGTCAGAGACCGTTGTTGGAGCTTTATTATAGGTCTATCCGAGACCATGGTTCGAGGACTTCTAGAGGGTCTATCTGAGACTTCTTGATATGGTTCAGGCTATTCAGCTATGGCAGTTGGTCCCTGTTGCATGTTATTTGCATTGCATTGTTTGCATACCCATTATCATTGCATCCCGCTAACGTGTGTCTGTGCTGCAGGTGCATTTGCATTCCCCCGGTTCTAGTGTCTGGACTTCTGAGTATTTGATCATGGCTGGTTTGAGGATGACTGTTGCGTATAAGTTACCTATCCCCGATATTACTCCACTCCTGGGTCTAATTTCTCTTGCAGATGAGGATGTCCGTAGAAGCTTCAGGCAGAGTTACGGACGGTTATTGAGTTTAGTGTGCAGGTCTACTGATGATGAATTGAATGGGCTGTTCACCTTAATGCAATTCTATGACCCGGCTTTGAGATGCTTCACGTTTACGGACTTTATCTTGGGGCCCACCATGGAGGAGTATGTAGAGTTTACTGAGCTGCCAGTTCAGAATGCAGTTCCTTTTATTCACTCAGCCGCTGAGCCCAATTTGGAGGATTTAGCCAAGGCCCTGCATATGAATGCTTCTGACTTGTTGATGACTGCGTGGCGAGGGGTTCCGGGTTTTTCTCTTCAGTTTCTGGTTGGTAAGGCTCAAGAGTACGCCAAGAATGGGTGTTGGGTGGTCTTTAACGCTATTTTGGCCCTCTGCATTTATGGGATAGTGTTGTTCCCTAACTTCCCAAACTTCGTGGACATGGATGCATTTCATCTATTTGCTGCCGGTAACCCAGTACCAACACTGATCAGGGACTTTTACCATTCGATGCACTACAGGAATGAAAACAAGAGAGGCAAGAATGTCTCCTGTTGCGTACCTTTGCTGTATATGTGGTTCAAGAGCCATTTTCCATCGAGGGGACCTTTCATGGATAATGCAATCACGCCCGACTGGCCAGAGCATATGATGAGGTTAACTTCTGAAGACGTTGATTGGTTTGATAGAGATCTGCTGGGATCCGAGCTTATATTCAGTTGTTCTGGGTACCCTAATGTGCCGCTGATTGGAAGAAAAGGGTGTATCAACTACAACCCTTCTATGTTCATTCGTCAGTTCGGATATGCGCTGAAGAACCCGCCAAAGGAAGAAGAAGTACAGGAATCTCTGTACTTCACCGGAGACGTGAAGGGGGAGTTATTAGCCAAGTTGCAACATGCCTGGACGCGAATTAACCGAAGAGGGAAGCCGTTGTTAGGGAAGAATGACTGTCAAGCTTATGCACCTTACAGAAAGTGGATCCAGGAGAGAGCCAGTCAGTTGAGGATGCCATTTCCAGATGCACCAGTTCTTGTTCCCATTCCGGTAGCAGAGCCAACTACTGTTTCTAGGGAGGCCTACGAGCAAGTTGTGAGAGAAAAAGAAGCCTTGTTGAAGATCAACGAAGGGTTAGAGCAGGAGCTAGCCCAGATACGCAGTGAGAAAAACAAGGCCGTCCATGCTTTCCAACAGCAGATTGAGCTAATGAACAGGTTAGGGGCTGAGTTGACTGAGGAGAGGAAGAAGCGCGAACGTCTGGGGCAAGAGTTCAGAAGCTCCCATGACATGCTGGAATCCAAAAAGAAGGCGCTCGACGCAGCACACCGAGAGATCTCTTCTTGCAATAAGACTTGGAATGCCACGCTCACTAACAATAAGAAGAGGGAGGATAAGTTGAAACAGCAAATCTCCGACCTTGAAGAGCGGTTGAAGTCCAGCATCAAGAAGTGTGAAGAAGAAGTGATGACCCGGTACAGTCTCCAGAACGCACTAAACAAGGCCATCAAAGGCAGAGATGAAGCTGTGTCTCAGAAGCGTAAACTAGAAGATCGCTTCGAAGAGGGGGCATGGGAAGAAACTACTGAAGACGTACGCCGTGTTCTTAAGAAAAGGAACCAACTTGTCGAAGGGCTGCTTGCTCGACCCAGTCATCCGGAGACCAAGAAGCTGCTAGAAGAGTACCAGACTTATGGGAGGATTTGATCATTCCATGTAGTAACTTGTATGCTTTATTTGCATAGTGCTGACCATCACCAGGATTGTTGGTTGAGGTCATGCATTCTTGTTGTACTCTCAGTGACATTGTATTCTGGGTTTATTGATTTCTCAGCAATATATGAGGCTTTCTGTGATTCAGCTCCGATCTTTATATTGATAGCACTGTCACTGCACCGGCACCTTCACACTAGAATCGGGGGGCAAATTTCCCTAATGCACCGACACACACACATTGCATTGCATTCATATTCATATTGCATTACAGGTAATATTTGGAGGGTGTCTTATTTCCTGCTCTGCCCCAGGTACTTTTCAGGATTGCAGATCAGCACCCGCACCGCTATTCTACCCGCACCAACTGTCGAAGAATCATGGATCAAATGCAGAACGAGATGCAAGATGTGCGCGAGAAGCTAGCCCTCTTTATGCAGACCATGGAAGCTATTGCAAAAGGTCAGGAGAATTTGCAAGCCATGGTGCAACCTCTGTTGGCCCGAAATGCTGGCCACGGTAATGAGGATCATCAGTCTGTGCGAGTCGATACTGCTCATGGAGATGGCACTCCCACGCCAGTGGCTCCACCTGTAGTCAATATACCTGCTGCTAATGTCAACAATGCTACCGCTGCTGTGAATGGTAACGTCGGAGTTGGGAACAAGACCGATGTCCATAACGTTGGGCTTGGTGATGTCAACTTGGGTGATAATATGGGAGGCAACGGCTTTGGCAATGCTGGATTCGGGTTCAACGATCAGGGATTCAATAACGCTGGGAAATATGGTTTCAATGCTCAAGGCTTTGGGCAAGATGGTTATGGTGTGGCCAATCAGGGCTACGGAGGTTTTGGAAATGGAAACGGCGCTGGGTTAATGGCTTTTGGGCCTGCTGGAGGTGTTCAAGGGTACGGCAACAGAGGCCGAGGTCCGGTGATGAATCAAATTAGAGCTGGCCGTAATAATGGATATGATGGGTATGGAGTTGGGAATGGTATGTGGCAAGAAGATCAGCAGGAGGACGCTTTCTCCGGCGGAGGTTTCGAAGGGCCGATGGATGACTCCCAGAAGATTAGAATGCTAGAAGAGCAGATGAGGGGGGTCCTGAACCAAAGTGCTGTAGGCTTGGACATGGCAACAATGGGTCTGGTACCTGGCTTGAGGGTGCCAATCAAATTCAAAGCTCCTGCGTTTGATAAGTATAAAGGGGACACGTGTCCGAAAGTGCATGTGCGAGCATATTACAGAAAGATGTCTGCATACTCAACTGATGAAAGAATGCTAATGCATTTCTTTCAGGATAGTCTGTCGGGCCCTTCCTTAGAGTGGTACATGGGGTTGGAGCCGACTAATATCAAGACATGGAAGCAATTGGCAGAGGCATTTGTAGCCCACTACAAGTATAACAGCGACTTGGCACCCAATCGGGTCCAACTGGCAGGGCTGTCGCAGAAGAAGGGGGAGAGCTTTAAAGAGTACGCGCAAAGGTGGCGCGATATGGCTGCCAGAGTCCGTCCTCCTGTAGAAGATAAGGAAATGAATGACATGTTCGTCGGCACATTCACAGGCTTGTTTCATGACATGCTGTTTCATACATCTCTGGCCAGTTTTTCAGACCTAATTCTGATGGGAGAAAAGATTGAACGTAACATTAAGCAGGGAAAATTCCAGGTCGAGGAATCAACTGCATCCGGCAGTAATAGGAAGGCTTTTGGTGGGCGCCGTCAGGGCGAGGCAAGTGCAGTGTTTGGAGGCCGAGGCCGAGGCCGAGGCAGGGGACGAAACCAATATCATTAGCCGCAGCAGGTGGCGAGTGTTACTATCCCATATCAGCAACAACCGCTTCAGCAACAACAACCGATTCAGCAGCAGCCAATGCAACAGCCACAGCAGCAGCAGCCTCCGCAGGGGGCACAGCAGGCTCAGCGAAGATTCCAAGGTGGTAAACCAAGAAGAGTGTTTGAGAAGCCTCCCTCAACCTACGCAGATTTGTTGCAGACATTGTTGGGTTTGAACCTGGTAGAGAAGAGAACTCTGGCACCGATAACGGGAACTCCCCCGTTTGGTTACGATGCAGGCAGGCACTGTGAGTTTCATTCTGGGGCTCCGGGCCACGATATAGAGGGTTGCCATGCTTTTAAGCATGTTGTGCAGGATCTTTTGGACAATAAGACTATCAATTTCGGAACGGCAGGTCCGAATATAGTGCAGAAACCCATGCCTAACCATGGGGCGAATGCCATTTTAACTGAGGAAGGGTTGAATCTGATCACGAATGTCGACGATTTAAAGACGCCGCTGAGCGAGATAAAAAGCAGATTGTTGCAAGGGGGTGTTTATCCAGGGTGTGACGAGTATTGTTTAGAATGCTGGACCCTAGCTGGGGGGTGTGATGATTTGAAGAAAGGCATTCAGGCTTTAATTGATAGAGACACAGTGCAGTTTGACCAAGCAGCAACTGAAGAGCCTGGAAGGGCAGTAGCAGATGATCAGAGTGATGTGGCTACTGTAACAATTCCTCGAAAGACAATCACTATTGCAACACCAGCTCAGCAACCACCGATCAACATAACTAAGGTCGGCCCGATCCCGTACGAGAACACGAAGGCAGTCTCATGGTCATATGGGTTGGAGGTGTATTGTGACGGAATAAAGATTGATGTTAATAAGCAGCCAGCCGAGACTGTGGATAATGTTGTTGGTTCAGGAGGTATGACAAGGAGTGTGTAATACCCCAAATTTTGCCCTAAGATTTGTCGTCGCATTTCATTGCATTTTTATTGCATTTAATCAATTACTAACAAATTTGTGTAGTCGTTTGACTTTTTGCAGGTAAATATCATATGACATGTATTTTTTTTTTCTAAAAAGTAAAAATGGCACAATTGGCAAGAGGACATGTGTAAGGAGTTGTGAGTGTGAGAGGTTGAGAGTTCGAATCTCACCTTAGTCACTTTTTGTTTTTTATTATTTTTACTCTAAATGTTTCTATCTCTCATTAAAAAATAACAAAAATAGTTTTTTTATTATTATTTAATTATTATTTTCGTATTTTAATTAAATCATTTTTTAAAATATTATTTTTTTTCACTTTTTTCTAAATTATTCATAAAAATATCCAAAAAATCATAAAATAAAAAATATTAGAAAAAATTTTGTTCTTTTTATAATATTTTTGATTTTAGGAATCAATAGGATTATTAGTTTTTATTTTAATTATTTTAAATTATTTAAATTTTATTTTTTCTTAACTAATTATTTAGTTTGGGCTTTAAAATGGGCTTTAGGGACATTATTGACAATTTGGTGTTAACCCTAATTTGTTCCCTATATATACATGTGTTGCCTTGTTGAAAAAGGGGTCAGAAGGTTTTCTTCAGAAAAGAAGAGAGAGAAAGGGAGAAACAAAGGAGATCCCCAGAGAAGAAAGGCGGTCGTTCCCACAACTCGTCAGAAGGATTGGAGCTCTCCAGTGTTCCCTTATTCAAACCTTTTTCACATTTACCGAAGCAAACCTCCGCTTCGTAGGTTAAATTACTAAACTTTTTGCCTTTTCATGTTTATATGCCTATTTTGCCATGCTAATGTGTTTAGGTCCGTTAAATTACTAAACCTTTTGCTTTTTCATGTTTATGTGCATATTTTGTCATGTTAATGTGTTTATGTCCGTTAAATTATTAAACCTTTTGCTTTTTTCATGTTTATGTGCATATTTTGCCATGTTAATCTCCATGTGTGTTTAGGTCCGTAGATTTTAATATCAAAACCTTTTTTTATCAAAACCTTTTTTTAAAATCAAAACCCTTTTTTTATTTATTATTAAAACCTTTTTTAGTAAGACTTTTTTTAAAAACTGAAAAGCCTTTTTGTTCCGAAAAAAAACCTTTTTGTTCCCCAAAAACTTTTTTTTATAATTTAAACTTAATTTTTTTTTATAATTTTAACTTAAATATTTTTTATTAAAAAAATTAAAACCTTTTTTTATAATTAAAATATTAAAAAATTAAAACCTTTTTTTATAGTTAAAATATTAAAAAAATTAAAACCTTTTTTTATAGTTAAAATATTAAAAAAATTAAAACCTTTTTTTTATAATTAAAATATTAAAAAATTAAAACCTTTTTTTTATAATTAAAATATAAAAAAATTAAAACCTTTTCGTAAGGAACTCCTGATGTTTGATGTTTGTCGTGTCATTTTATGTACCATTTTATTACTTTTCTTTCTTTTAGCATTTCATGTGCATGCTCGAGGTTGAGATGTGCTTGTGGTGGCCACAGCCCCACACTATTTTCCTCCCTCACTTCATTCTAAGTGTCATTACATATTTTCATATTCTTCATGTTTTCAGAAATGTTTCTTTGTTTCTTTATACCCTCTGCCTTTATTACTTTTCTTATTTCTGTACCTTAATTATTCCTCCATATAATGATTTGTCATATTTTCACATTTTTTTACAGTTTTATCCTTCCGAAGGATTAGGTCCAGCCTTTTGGCCGCCGAGTCAATAGCCTTACCCCTTTAATGGATCAAACCCTGTTTAGCCTAGGTGTCCCGCCGTGGGCAAAATTGCTTTTATCCTAGTGTTAGGCCAAAAGAGTCGCCGTACTCTGTTTTAAGGTTTTCCGCCGTGGAATCCCTAATTTAACCCTATTTTAATTTTAATTAACATTTTTTTTAACATAGAGATTGGAGTCTCTGAACAAACCTTGGCCACAGTCAAGACGTTTCTAACCTCCCTTTTGAGGGGAACTACAATTACTCTGATTCCATTCCCGTAAGGATATGTAGGCACAAGATGCGACGTCTTGCCGAGTAAACTTAGAATTAACCCCTTAGGTCTTTTAAACCCTTAATCCTTTGTACATACCCTTAAAGCAAAAAATGAAACAAATAAAAAAATAAACAAAAGGTTCCCGTAGAGTACTACAGAAGTTTAGGGTGCTAATATCTTCCCTAATCTTAACCAACCCCCGAACCTTAGATCTCTCCCCTTTAGGTTTTTCCTTTCTTTAACCTTTCCTTCGGATAAATCAAAGACCGGTTGTAAATGAATTAAGATTCAAGTTAATCAATAGCTTGACATCCAAATTTCACCGCAACAGAAAATGGCGACTTCACTGGGGAGTCCTAACTATTGAGGGTTATCCCTATTTTGTTTATTTTTCTTTATATATTTGTTTTATTATATATTTTGCTCACTTGTATGTATATATTGGGGTACCTTACTTGGAGTTACTGTGTTGTGAGATAAGTCTTACACCCGGACTTGAGCGACCTTATGATAGGATGGCTGATATATTCGACGAGGCTTATAGGGAGTGAGTCCCGACTAGGCTAAATCGAGAATCACCGCTCAGTTGAGACACTTTCGAAAATGGTTCGGTTGATCGAGTGTAGTCGTGAAAACTTTTACCGTTATCGATTGGAGTCTGTGATACTGGGAACCGTAGTACCTTTACACCATCTTGACCTTATATAGGACGTAGTGCGGGAACTATATGGGAGTAGTCCTACAATGGTTGCTACGCGATGCTACACTTAAAAGAGGTTCTCTTGAGAATATTATTGACCCTCGAGTCAGTCGGGAAGTCGATAATATCCGAAAGATGGACTGATGACTTTGGGCACTGATTTAGAACCCTTGTTCTGCAGGTACAATCAACCTATAGTACACACCACTTTAGGAAGGGTAGACCTTGACTCCATTCATTGTTCCTCTAACTTAGGACCTTTTGTTTGCTTATGTGCGTTTGTGCTTTGCATCCATAAAGCATCATATCATTTCTAGTTTCAAGGAATTCAAAAGTCCTTTGCAAATTCAAGAAGTCCTACATTTTAAAGTCTAACAGCGTTTCTCGCTTTCCTAAAAGGGAATGTTTGCAATCGACCATTGAAATTCTTGAGACCATTGCATGGCATTAGCATCACATTTTTGCATTGCATTTATCCCCCAGTTTCTCCTTCTTGGTCCTATCGTCTTCTAGTGTACCTTTGAGTCATCAAGCTGATTCCTCGACACAGATATCAGACCAGAAACGGAACAGGAGTCACTTTGATCCTATTCTCATGACTTACACAGAGCTATATCCTGACTTAGTCCGGCAAAGACTGATTACTACAAAGGCTTTACCACCTCCTCTTAATCCTCCGGCTGGATTTAGGGCTGATCTCCATTGTGCTTCCCATGAGGGTGCCCCAGGCCATGACTTGGAACATTGTTTTGCATTGAAGGCTAGAGTATGTGAATTGGTTAGAACTGGAATACTTGATTTTACAGACAGTCATCCGGATGTTCAGAAAAATCCCTTGCCAGTACATCAGAAATGAAGTTTTGTCACTAGGCCTTTTGTTTCTCGTTGTTTGCACTTTCCTTATTTTGTTTAAGTTGTTTGCTTTTAATTATGTTTGTACTTTCATTAGTGAAATAAGCATTGCGACTTTTGATTCAATTCATTTCCGTCCATTTATTTGCATCTTTATGCTTTATTTTTCAAATGTTTATTTCTTGTCCAAAATTTTGATATGCTAAGATTGGAGGGAGGATGATGAAAACGTTATACCCATAATTGCTGTCAGTATGCTTTCAATCAAACCTTGTTGACGATGTAAGGCATTGTTTCAATTCCCAAACACTGGAGAAATAAGGAAGTTAATCCCTCGTTACCCCCTTCGAGCCTAGAAGTTGGAGTTTCTTTCGTTACAAAAAACCCACAATTTTAACCTTGGGATGGGTAGTTCTCAGTTAACTTGGTTGTGTGTGCATACGATACACCTTTCATTAACAAATTTTCCTTCGCACACGTCAAACAAGTGTCGAAGATGTTTTCTAATCAAAAGGTCGATGATGGTTCACCGTAATCATTAAAATCAAACAGTCACTTTGCTTCACACAAAAAAATAATATAAAAAAGCAAAAGAAGCCCGCTAAGTCAAAACCTATGAAGGAGACTTAGGCAAAACTGGGGCATCCCGCTGACTGTAAACTCTAAAATAAACAGTTCAGGCAAAATTTAGGGATAATACAAAGAAATTTTTAAATCCTTATCTTGAAAATCCTCAATGTCAAAACAATCAAATGTTATAGGGGAGTAGTGGCTGCCTTTTCATAGGTCCCTTTGACTTCTGAATCATCACTGCGACGATCAATGAAATCCCTAACTTATGGGAACCTGAATGCATAGTATGAGTTAACTGAGCATAGGATTGAAGATCATCACGTAGATTGGGTGGGTACAAATAAATTTTGAGCCTTTATCTTTTTTTTCATAAACCGTGAACCAGGCCACAGTACAACCCTCAAAAGACCTAATTGAAGCAAGGTTATTTTGAAAGTATACTACAGCAAGGTTGCGTAACCTGACTCCAAAAGATCCTTGCGAATAATTTATTTTGGCAATACACTTTTATTTTAAACTTTGAGTGTCTTGAACCGCCTTGTTCTGACTAACAACTCATGTATTTTCCATCTTTCAAAAATAATTTTTCAAAAATCGCATGAACTCTGCATTACCATGTTTGTATGAATATTTTTGTTTGCAAACTGGCTTTCCTCTAAGGAATTTTCAAACAATGAGAAACTTGGTCAAGTGATCTTATCGGGGGCAAGTTCCTTTTACATCCTGTCAAAGAATCAGTTCAAGATTTGTTCAAGGAAATATCTTCTCAGATTTGGTTTATTCAGAGAATTGTTCAAGACTCAGACTGGGGCAAGCCCTCCGAGGATACAGCAAAACAGTCGATTCCACGAATCAGACAGCTGAAGCAACTATCAGTTCATTTGACCTGGGGCAGTTTACTCGCATAATCCGTAAGCAGTTATTCATCATTCCTACAGTGACTATCAACTTGATACAGTTTAACAGAATGACAGTGATCTCCGTGTTGAGGAATCAGTCCTCCAGTTTTGTCATCTCACCGAAAGAGTCGAGTCTTGTCGTCGACGTCTGCATTTGCATTTGATCATATGTCATAACATAATTCCTATACATGTGCATATCTTGGGTGCTTTACTCCCCATTTACATTTCTATCTTGGGTGCTTTATTCCCCATTTACCTCTCTATCTTGGGTGCTTTACTCCCCATTTAAATTTCTATCTTGGGTGCTTTACTCCCCATTTACATTTTTATCTTGGGTGCTTTACTCCCCATTTACATTTCTATCTTGGGTGCTTTATTCCCCATTTACCTCTCTATCTTGGGTGCTTTACTCCCCATTTACATTTCTATCTTGGGTGCTTTACTCCCCATTTACATTTTTATCTTGGGTGCTTTACTCCCCATTTACATTTCTATCCTGGGTGCTTTACTCCCCATTTACATGTCTATCTTGGGTGCTTTACTCCCCACTTACCTTCTATCCTTGGGTGTTTTATCCCCCATGTACCTTTATCCCGGGTGTTTTATTCCCCGTTTACCAGATATTCCTGGGTTTACCTAACATCATGGTGTTTTACCCCCATTTGTTTTTTTTTATCCCTGAGGTCGTGTTTTACTCGTGTCTTACCTTGTGGGCAAAATTTATTTACTTGGCATCATGGGTGTTTTATCCCCATTTGCGTTTTTCTCCTGAGCTCGTGTTTTACCCGCGTCTTACCTTGCGGACAATTTCTAATTTACTTGGCACCTATCAACAATTCTGTGTCGTGTCTACCCGACGTTCTTCCAGATATGACATGTCTTTTTCCCTAGTGCAATTCCTCGGTGGGTCGTCCCCTGTGACGTTGTTTCGTCTGTATCCGTGCATTTGTCATTTTCATCATACGCATCATATCAGATTCACATTATATTTAGCATTATAGTTCGTTTTGTTT
This sequence comes from Lathyrus sativus, assembly GCA_963859935.3. Lineage (NCBI taxonomy): Eukaryota > Viridiplantae > Streptophyta > Magnoliopsida > Fabales > Fabaceae > Lathyrus > Lathyrus sativus. The sequence goes on along the minus strand of OZ012737.1, from coordinate 41,254,270 downwards.
TGTCCATATCATTGCATAGCACTGCGTCTAAAGGCAAAATTTTCGGTTATCTGTATTTAAATCCCTCCACCACGATTTCTCGAGTCTCCGTTGCTCGAATCACTCGGTGAAGTTATTTAAATAGGGGCAACTGTAATACCCCAAATTTTGCCCTAAGATTTGTCGTCGCATTTCATTGCATTTTTATTGCATTTAATCAATTACTAACAAATTTGTGTAGTCGTTTGACTTTTTGCAGGTAAATATCATATGACATGTATTTTTTTTTTCTAAAAAGTAAAAATGGCACAATTGGCAAGAGGACATGTGTAAGGAGTTGTGAGTGTGAGAGGTTGAGAGTTCGAATCTCACCTTAGTCACTTTTTGTTTTTTATTATTTTTACTCTAAATGTTTCTATCTCTCATTAAAAAATAACAAAAATAGTTTTTTTTATTATTATTTAATTATTATTTTCGTATTTTAATTAAATCATTTTTTAAAATATTATTTTTTTTTCACTTTTTTCTAAATTATTCATAAAAATATCCAAAAAATCATAAAATAAAAAATATTAGAAAAAATTTTGTTCTTTTTATAATATTTTTTATTTTAGGAATCAATAGGATTATTAGTTTTTATTTTAATTATTTTAAATTATTTAAATTTTATTTTTTCTTAACTAATTATTTAGTTTGGGCTTTAAAATGGGCTTTAGGGACATTATTGACAATTTGGTGTTAACCCTAATTTGTTCCCTATATATACATGTGTTGCCTTGTTGAAAAAGGGGTCAGAAGGTTTTCTTCAGAAAAGAAGAGAGAGAAAGGGAGAAACAAAGGAGATCCCCAGAGAAGAAAGACGGTCGTTCCCACAACTCGTCAGAAGGATTGGAGCTCTCCAGTGTTCCCTTATTCAAACCTTTTTCACATTTACCGAAGCAAACCTCCGCTTCGTAGGTTAAATTACTAAACCTTTTGCCTTTTCATGTTTATATGCCTATTTTGCCATGCTAATGTGTTTAGGTCCGTTAAATTACTAAACCTTTTGCTTTTTCATGTTTATGTGCATATTTTGCCATGTTAATGTGTTTATGTCCGTTAAATTATTAAACCTTTTGCTTTTTTCATGTTTATGTGCATATTTTGCCATGTTAATCTCCATGTGTGTTTAGGTCCGTAGATTTTAATATCAAAACCTTTTTTTATCAAAACCTTTTTTTAAAATCAAAACCCTTTTTTTATTTATTATTAAAACCTTTTTTTAGTAAGACTTTTTTTAAAAACTGAAAAGCCTTTTTGTTCCGAAAAAAAAAACCTTTTTGTTCCCCAAAAACTTTTTTTTATAATTTAAACTTAATTTTTTTTATAATTTTAACTTAAATATTTTTTATTAAAAAAATTAAAACCTTTTTTTATAATTAAAAAATTAAAACCTTTTTTTATAGTTAAAATATTAAAAAAATTAAAACCTTTTTCTTATAATTAAAATATTAAAAAATTAAAATATTTTTTTTATAATTAAAATATAAAAAAATTAAAACCTTTTCGTAAGGAACTCCTGATGTTTGATGTTTGTCGTGTCATTTTATGTACCCTTTTATTACTTTTCTTTCTTTTAGCATTTCATGTGCATGCTCGAGGTTGAGATGTGCTTGTGGTGGCCACAGCCCCACACTATTTTCCTCCTTCACTTCATTCTAAGTGTCATTACATATTTTCATATTCTTCATGTTTTCAGAAATGTTTCTTTGTTTCTTTATACCCTCTGCCTTTATTACTTTTCTTATTTCTGTACCTTAATTATTCCTCCATATAATGATTTGTCATATTTTCACATTTTTTTACAGTTTTATCCTTCCGAAGGATTAGGTCCAGCCTTTTGGCCGCCGAGTCAATAGCCTTACCCCTTTAATGGATCAAACCCTGTTTAGCCTAGGTGTCCCGCCGTGGGCAAAATTGCTTTTATCCTAGTGTTAGGCCAAAAGAGTCGCCGTACTCTGTTTTAAGGTTTTCCGCCGTGGAATCCCTAATTTAACCCTATTTTAATTTTAATTAACATTTTTTTTAACATAGAGATTGGAGTCTCTGAACAAACCTTGGCCACAGTCAAGACGTTTCTAACCTCCCTTTTGAGGGGAACTACAATTACTCTGATTCCATTCCCGTAAGGATATGTAGGCACAAGATGCGACGTCTTGCCGAGTAAACTTAGAATTAACCCCTTAGGTCTTTTAAACCCTTAATCCTTTGTACATACCCTTAAAGCAAAAAATGAAACAAATAAAAAAATAAACAAAAGGTTCCCGTAGAGTACTACGGAAGTTTAGGGTGCTAATACCTTCCCTAATCTTAACCAACCCCCGAACCTTAGATCTCTCCCCTTTAGGTTTTTCCTTTCTTTAACCTTTCCTTCGGATAAATCAAAGACCGGTTGTAAATGAATTAAGATTCAAGTTAATCAATAGCTTGACATCCAAATTTCACCGCAACAGAGTGGTAGGATCTTCATATCGCCTGAAGTGGAAGCCGAAAGACTAGCAAAAGGAAAGGGGAAGATGGTTGAGAATATCCCAGTGCAAGCAAGCGAAAAAGAAGCAGCATCGAAGGATGTAGAAGAGTTCATGCGCTTGATTCGAAAAAGTGATTATAAGATTGTGGAGCATCTGCAACAGACGCCGTCCAAAATATCCATCTTGTCATTGCTCTTATGTTCAGAAGCTCACAGAAATGCTTTGTTGAAAGTCCTAGATACTTCCTTCGTACCCCAAGACGTCTCTGTAAATCAGCTGGAAGGAGTGTTGGCACATGTGAATGCAGGCCACAACTTGGGCTTTACCGACTTCGATTTGACCCCTAAAGGGAGGGACCATAATATGGCGCTGCATATATCTGTCGAGTGTAGAGGATCAGTAATGTCGCATGTATTGGTCGACACCGGATTGTCTTTGAATGTGCTGCCCAAGAAAGCGATGATGAAGCTAGATGTTAGAGGAATCTTGTGCACGCCCAGTGACTTGGTAGTCAGAGCGTTTGACGGCACGCGGAGAACAGTCTTTGGATCGATAACATTGCCCCTGCAGGTGGGGCCGAAGGTGTTTGCAACTGAGTTTTATATCATGAATATACAGCCTGCGTACAACTGCTTGCTTGGAAGACCTTGGGTTCACGGGGCTGGGGCAGTCACGTCTACCCTGCATCAGAAGTTGAAATATATGGTCGGAGACAGCGTAGTCACCGTATGCGGAGAAGAAGACATCCTGGTCAGCCATCTATCGTCGTTTAAATATGTGGAGGTCGACGGAGAGATCCACGAAACACCCTGTCAGGCATTTGAAGGGTTGCGTATCAAGGACAAAGGTCCAGGGCCGAGCAAAGCGTCGGAGATAGTCGTTTCGTCGTACAAAGAAGCTCAAGCTCTAGTGGAGGCAGGAGAAGCCAAGGGCTGGGGCAAAGTGCTGGATATTCCTGTGAAGATGGACCGGTTCGGGCTGGGATACCAACCGTCGTCGTCAGCACCCGCTGTGGGAGCATCCCGTTTCAGAGGGCCAATCACCATCTCTGCCAGTGGAGTATGTCATGAAGCCATCAACGCTGCTTCGGAGTCTGACGAAGGAGACAGCGACTGTGATATGGATGCCTGGATTCAGCCAAGCACGCCAGGACAAGGACTGTGCAACTGGTCTATTCAGGAGCTTGTTCCTGTGACTCTTAAACCGTAATGCTTTGCTTTATTAATTGTTGAATAATCTGATGTCTTGCCCGGGGCATCAGGATTTGCTTAGGGCTGTGTTGTTATGAATATTGCATGTTAATCATTAAATAAATGGCGTTTTTTTTCATGTGCAAATACTGTAATCTCTGCCTTTCTTGTTTTGTATTTTTCAATAAAATGGCAACGTGGTTATTCGCTTTATACGCATTTTGAAGCACTTAACCATTCCTTTTGCAGGATAACATTTTCAGATGACATCTTTGAACCACCTATGACTCGTCCCGACTTCGAGCACCCGGTATTTCAGGCCGAAGAAGAGGTTGTCGAAGATAGTGACGTTCCTGAAGAACTGTCTTGGTTGGTGAAGCAAGAGGAAAGAGCCATTCTGCCTCACGACGAGGTCATCGAAATTATCAATTTGGGGTCGGAAGGGGTTGAGAAGAACATTCGTATCGGTGCCGCGCTGCAGAGTGATATCAAGCGAAGACTGGTTGAAATGCTCCGAGAGTATAGTGATGTATTCGCTTGGTCGTATGAAGATATGCCAGGGCTCGATACAGAGATGGTGGTGCACCGCCTGCCACTGAAAGAAGATTGCCCGCCTGTCAAACAAAAGCTTCGCAGAACTCGACCAGATATGGCAGTGAAGATCAAAGAGGAAGTACAAAAACAGTGGGATGCTGGTTTCCTGGCTGTGACAAAATATCCCTCATGGGTTGCTAACATCGTACCAGTGCCAAAGAAAGATGTCAAGGTTCGGATGTGCGTGGATTATAGGGATTTGAACAAAGCGAGCCCAAAAGACGATTTTCCACTTCCTCATATTGATGTACTAGTTGACAATACTGCTCAACACTCCGTATTCTCCTTCATGGATGGCTTTTCAGGCTATAATCAGATTAAAATGGCGCCAGAGGATATGGAGAAGACTACTTTCATAACGCCTTGGGGAACATTTTGCTACAAAGTGATGCCCTTTGGTTTGAAAAATGCTGGGGCAACATATCAGCGTGCGATGACGACTCTTTTCCATGATATGATGCATAAAGAGATCGAAGTTTATGTTGACGATATGATTGCCAAATCCCAGACGGAGGAAGAACATCTGGTAAATCTGCTGAAGTTATTTAAAAGGCTTAGGAAGTTCAGGCTGAGGCTGAACCCTAACAAATGCACCTTCGGGGTGAGATCGGGTAAACTGCTGGGATTTATCGTAAGTGAAAGAGGAATAGAGGTCGATCCTGCTAAAATAAAAGCGATTCAAGAAATGCCGACGCCTAAAACAGAGAAAGAGGTACGCGGGTTTTTAGGGAGGTTGAACTACATCGCTCGGTTCATATCTCACCTAACTGCTACGTGCGAACCATTATTCAAGCTGTTGAAGAAAGATCAAGCTGTAACGTGGAACGAAAATTGTCAAAAGGCGTTCGATAAAATAAAGCAGTACTTGTAGGAGCCTCCTATTTTGATACCCCCATTAGCAGATAGACCCTTGATCATGTATTTTACGGTTCTTGAAGGAAGCATGGGTTGTGTTCTCGGTCAACACGACGAGACAGGAAGAAAAGAGCATGCGATCTATTACTTGAGTAAGAAATTTACAGACTGTGAATCTCGATATGCAATGCTTGAAAAAACTTGTTGCGCGCTAGCCTGGGCCGCCAAGCGTTTGAGGAAATACATGCTGAATCATACCACCATGCTCATCTCGAAGATGGATCCTATCAAATATGTATTTGAAAAGCAGGCGTTGTCAGGAAGAATTGCCCGGTGGCAGATGGTCTTGACTGAATATGACATCCAATACGTCTCGCAAAAGGCTATAAAGGGGAGTGTGCTGTCTGAGTATCTGGCGGAGCAGCCTATTGAAGATTACCAATCGATGAGGTTTGATTTTCCTGACGAGGATATCATGTACCTAAAGATGAAGGATTGTGAAGAGCCATTGCCAGACGAAGGGCCAGAGTTGGGTTTCAAATGGAAGATGATATTTGATGGAGCTGTGAATGCTTACGGTAGCGGAATAGGGGCCATCATCACTACGCCACACGGGTCGCACATCCCGTTTACTGCCCGATTGACCTTTGCCGTTACCAATAATGAGGCCGAATACGAAGCTTGTATAATGGGGCTTGAAGAAGCCATTGATTTGCGAATCAAGAATTTAGACGTATACGGAGACTCAGCTCTGGTGGTGAATCAAATCAAAGGGGAATGGGAGACACGTCAGCCCAATCTGATACATTACATGAACTATGCAAGGAGATTGTTTCCTTTCTTCGACAAGGTTGAGTTGCATCATGTACCGCGGGCAGAGAATCAAATGGCTGACGCCCTCGCCACTTTGTCTTCCATGTACAAAGTCAACTTCTAGAACGAGGCTCCCCGAATTGTTATCTCTCGGCTCGACAGACCAGCTTACGTATTTGCTATTGATGAAGCATCCGACGACAAACCGTGGTATTTTGATATCCTTAATTTCCTGAAGAATAAAGAGTATCCGACTGGGGCATCCAGTCAAGATCAGAAGACTCTCAGGAGATTAGCGGGTAATTTCTATTTAAATCCAGATGGCGTCTTATACAGGAGGAACCACGACTTGGTGTTGTTGCGTTGTGTAGACGAAAGAGAGGCAAAGTTGCTCATGGAGGAAATACACGAAGGTACCTTTGGTACGCATGCTGGTGGGCATGCTATGACGAGAAAGCTGCTGCGGGCAGGTTATTTTTGGCTGACTATGGAAACTGACTGTTTCAAGTTTGCAAGAAAGTGCCACAAGTGCCAAATCTATGCTGACAAGATCCACGTGCCTCCGAGCCCTCTAAATGTGATGTCATCGCCATGACCCTTCTCGATGTGGGGAATCGATATGATCGGAAAGATCGAGCCGACAGCTTCTAATGGGCACCGGTTCATTTTAGTAGCAATCAATTATTTCACCAAGTGGGTGGAAGCGGCGTCATATGCAAATGTAACGAAGCAAGTGGTGGCCAGATTCATCAAGAGAGATATCATTTGCCGATATGGGATCCCCGAGCGGATAATCACGGACAACGGTTCGAACCTGAACAACAAAATGATGAAGGAGCTCTGTCAGAATTTCAAGATCGAACATCACAACTCCTCCCCTTACCGACCCAAGATGAATGGCGCTGTTGAGGCGGCCAATAAGAATATCAAGAAGATCGTGCAGAAAATGGTGGTGACCTATAAGGATTGGCATGAGATGCTACCTTTTGCTTTGCACGGTTATCGTACGACGGTACGCACATCAACCGGGGCAACCCCGTTCTCGTTAGTATACGGAATGGAAGCAGTGTTACCATTGGAAGTTGAGATCCCTTCTCTGAGGGTATTGCGAGACGTTCAGCTGGACGAGGCAGAATGGGTGAAAGACAGGTTGAACCAATTGAGTTTGATGGATGAGAAGAGGCTAGCTTCTCTAGCATACGGTCGTTTGTATCAAAGCCGAATGAAGAAAGCATATGATAAGAAGATACATCCGCGAAGCTTTCAGACGGGTGACCTTGTGCTGAAAAGGATTCTCCCGCCGCAAGCAGATCACAGGGGCAAGTGGACCCCCAACTACGAAGGGCCATACGTTGTCAGGAAAGTCTTTTCAGGAGGAGCGTTATTGTTGTCCACCATGGACGGTGAAGACTTTACGTCACCTGTGAATTCGGACGCAGTTAAAAAATACTTTGCTTGAAATTGACCCGCTGGACAGAAAAAAAAAGAGAGTCCAGGCAAAAATGGGGCATCCTGGCGAACCAAAAACAGAATAAAAGGTTCGGGCAAAAGTTAGGGATAAAAGTGAAAAAATGTACACTCGCGAAGTTGAAAACCTACATTGGGCGGCTTCGGCAAAAAGGGGTATCCCGGTGAACTGAAAACCCGTAGAGGGCGGTTCACGCAAAAGTTAGGGATTTGAAAAGCAAATGACTGCGGTCCGAATTTGATACTACGGTGAGCATCAGTGCAGGAGGATGCCTGAGGGGCCGATTATCAGATACAATCTCTTCGGAAGTCTGGATACCGGGAAAGCACTTGAGTCGGATGAGTCATAGGAGGATCGGTTCGTGGTGTTCGTCTGCATCCCGTTGCCGACATGTGTACAAAATTTAATTTGCCAAAGTATTTATGCTTATTGTGCATACTTGTATATCTGCTTTGCGTAGCTTCCTCTTTTCAGGAGTTACATCCCGTGTACAAAACTCCGCCCATTCAGGGGCCCAATCAATAAAATATGTTATTCAGTACTTGATGCTGGTTCTTTACTGTTTTGTGCATGATAAAACGCCTATGTTTATTGAAACTCGCATGTGTATAACATCACTGGCCCTTGCCAACAATTGCTAAAAGCTTTGAATTAACTGAAAATAACGTCACTAACCTGAATCGATCTGGTTGCATAGGCTTGTCTTGTCTTGTTTGTGTTGTTGCAGGTATCACAACCGTACGAGGAAGATGACCAAAAGGTTGCAATAACGAAAGACTTGATCTCCACGCAGGTCATGCATGTTCTTCCTGAAGAAGGATCGAATTCCCCAGCTAGTCGTAGCCTATCCAGAAGGCTTGCTCCAATAAAGCCAGTTATCCTCAGCAGAATTGGCGATTCCAAAACTGTAGGCTGTATTCAGACGGTGCATCTCAAGCAGAGGGGTTAGCCTCAGAAGATTAATATATTGGTGAGCTGTATTCAGGCAGTTTACCTTTCCCCGCAGGGTCATCTACTCTTCCCCAGCGGAGTCAGTTGATTTTCCCCCAAGAGAATCATTCCATTCCCCAGTGGAGTTCTCTTTTCAGCAAGTGTTTTCATTCCTTCCAGTGGAACTCGAAGATTGAGACTCTCCCTGGCAGAGTTGGTGGGGCGCCCAGGCATTTATTTTGTCAGAATACCATGAGATGTCCGTTCACTCTCCAGCAGAAGTTCAATCATACCAGGCGCATATGCTATTCTCTAGCGGAGTCGTTTTCCCCAGCAGGGTGTTACTTCAATGAGGTGATTGGTATTGAGTTCCCAATTTCCCAGCTGAGTCGACTTCACTCTCCCAGCATTTATCTTGCTGGGATAGTTCTGTAGCATCTGGCTATCCCCAGCGGAGTTGGCATTATCTTCAGCATTTATTTTGCTGAAGCAGTTCCTGTACCCAGCAGTTCGAGTCTGCATTTGCATTGGCATATAGTGTCGTATTTGCATCCACCAAATAAAGCGTAGCATTTCCATGTCGATTGGAGCATTGCATCGTTGTCAAACATACGCGTTTGTGAAACATAAACCAGGTTGGCTAACCGTTTGTTTCAAGTATTGTTTCTCTTGCAGGTAGAAAGAGCCCTTGCTCAAATAAATCAGAAACAGCTTTGGCGCTACTCCCCACAGAGTCAGCAGAATAAGTTTCTCCTTATCCCCAAGCAGAGCTATTGGTCATCAAAGGATTCATGAATCAGAATTTCAGAGGCTACTGCCGGTTATCAGAACAGGCGTCCGGAAGTTTGGTTTCCAAATGTCCCCAGTAGAGTCAGCCTCAAAGCTGCTGTAACATCAGGGATAAAAAGTTTGCAGACCGATGGAAGCATGAGTCCTAACGTGGACAATTCTATCAACGAGTTTTCTTTGTGCTAGAGAAACGGGGTCCTAACATGGACAAGTTTTATTTCCCTGGGCTGATAGGAGGTGCTAGTCCTAACGTGGACGGGTTCGATTTCTCAGAATTATTGGAATGTGGAGTCCTGACGTGAACATTCCTTCCAGGTGACGATATGTGTTAGTCCTAACGTGGACAGGTTCGAGTTCCTGGTATTGATTAAGTGTGGAGTCCTGACGTGGACGAAGTTGGTTACTCTTTGTGTTGGTGTCCTGGCGTGGACAATTTATTTCCAGCAGATGGCTTTATTCGTAATGGTGAAATGTGCGTCCTGACGTGGACAAGTTCGCAGTTCTTTGTGATGACAAGATGCGAGAGTCCTGACGTGGACAAGTTTATCCTTCTTTGTGTTGTGGGCAAAGTGTGAGTCCTGACGTGGACAAGTCTTATTTTCCCAGCAAGTCAAAGACGCGCAAGTCATGACGTGGACAGGTTCTATTATTTCAGCAGGTTGAGATGTGAGTCTTGAAGTGGACAAGTCTCACTTCCCAAGTAGGTCCAAGGTGCATGAGTCCTGACGTGGACAAATTATATTTCCTCAGCGGGTCAAGAGGTGAGTCCTGACGTGGACAAATAAAGACGAAAATTTAGTCCTGACGTGGACAGATCAAGAATTTTATTCCTTACGTGGAAGAAGATTGGTTTCCTTATGTGGAAAGAAGACGAATTCCTGACGTGGAAAGATGGGAGTCCTTACGTGGACAAATCAAGAAGAGAGTTATTCCTAACGTGGAAAGGTGGGTCCTAACGTGGACGATGTAGTCCTAACATGGACAAGTTTGATTCCTTACGTGGAACGAAGATGCATTCCTTACGCGGAAGAAAAATGGTTTCCTTACGTGGAAAGATGAGTTTATTCCTTACGTGGAAAAATTGAGTCCTTACGCGGACATATCAAGATTGATTCCTAACGTGGAAAAGAAGTTGATTCCTTACGTGGAAAGAGAAGTTGTTTCCTTACGTGGAAAAGTTTAGTCCTGACGCGGACAGATCAAAGAAGTCATTCCTAACGTGGAAGAAGAAGATGGATTCCTTACGTGGAAAGGTGAGCCCTAACGTGGACGATGTATTGCTGGCATGCAGAAGTTTAGTCCTGACATGAACAGATTCAGATCAAGATTAATTCCTAAAGTGGAAAGATGGAGATTCCTGACGTGGAAAGAAAGGTTATTCCTAACGTGGATGAGTTTATTCCTAACATGGACGATTTATTTCTGACGAGAAGGCAGACGAGCCATCCCCAGCAAAGTTGTTGAAGTTTTCTCGAGTTGACGGCAGGTGGAGTCCTAACGTGGACAAAATTCTATCTCTGCGATGATAAAATCTTTTTCAGGCTGATGAAAATAATCCCCAGCACGAGATCTGTGGGTTGTCGGGACAGTTAGATTCAGTTGACGAACGTCGTTCCTCAAGCAGGAGCGCAATTTATTTCTGCGGTTGGTAAATTTCTGGGTTCCTAGTATTCAACCGTCTCGTACCGCGAATGTCTGAAGGCTCCAGGCTCTTCACCCAATCGGGTCCAAGCCGCTTGAATAGGGGCAGCTGTTGCACCCTAAAAATTTGCCCAACCTTATTCACTTGGTTTATGTTTCAATTGCATTAGCATTTGCATATAGGGCCATGTACATAGGTTACTCATCTGCATAGCATAAGCATAGCAAGTCAGCTAACAGGGGACCAATCATTATTCTCATCTCTAGAGGCCTATCAAGAGGTTATTATCCTGATTCAACCTCATTCAAGTCATCAGAAAAGAATTTGGAAGCTATCAAGTCAATGGATCAAGCAGTTCATCTATCTCCTAATTGAGGGTGTCTGAGGAACAAAGAAATGGTGAGCTGTGGGCTGAGCATGGGGGGTATCTAGACATCTTGGAGGACTTAGAAAGCCATTTGGAGAAGGAGACAAGTCATTGGTGAAGTCACAAGAATTACAGTTGAAGACAGTCAACTAGGGTTTCATCTGGGTCAACCCTGGGTCAACCCTAGGGCAAAGGATTGATTGAGAAGAATTGAGGGCTATTGAGGAGATGTGGGGTTCATCATTTGACATGTAGAATAAGGATATGGTGATATTCCAAGAATAATTTAAGAGAAATCAAGGAGAAGAGGAGTTTCTAAATTAGGGTTTCTATGTAAAATCCCCTAGTTTAGGTCAAATTTCCAAGCAAGATAAGTCAACATGAAAGCTTCAAATGGATCCTTGGCCAACATGAAACTTGTAGAGGATCTCAAGACCTTTAATTTGAGTGGTGGAAGACATCAAGGAGATTTATATAACTCAAGTTATGGTCCTTGCAAGTTACAGGTCATCTGAGGTATCTGAAATTTTATCTGTGAAAGTGACTTGACTTCCAAGCAATTTTTACCCCTCAAGGAGATTTCAAATGAATTTCTGGTCAACATAAGAGTTGTTCCTCATTGTCTTAGATTTCTAGAATGGTATAGTATTACTTCATATGATTTGTGGAACTCTACTTATGGTCTTGGCAAGCAAAGGGTATTTTGGTCATTTGAGAATTACAGGTCATTTCAACCTATGCCCAAAACTCATACAAGGAAGCTTCAAATGGAAAACTTTACAACATAAAACTTGTTCCAAATTACATTTTGAGTCTAGAAAAGTGACCATGAGAGATTAGAAAGATTCATAGCACAAGGTTCCAAAATTGTTGGATTTAATGAATAAAAATGGACTTAAAAATGAGATTTTTCATATCTTGGCCAAATGAAGCAAAATTATAGGTCATTTTGAATGGAAAGATCATTTTAAAGACATTGGCTAAAGTGGAATTTTGAGCTTAGCACGATAATCCTCCCTTTATAGCTTAAAATGACCAGTATGAGGTGTAGAGTAGATGAGGATAAGTTTTGGCACGAATTGAAGCACTTGATTGCAGGTGAAAATGTTGACTCATGAATGTTATTCCCATCGAGTTGTTTCATGGAGTGAGTTTTAAGAGAAATTATTATCATGGCTGTGTAGAGGGTGAGGAGGAGAGTGTTTTTTGTCTTTGGATCGTGTTAATTCATGGAGAGACCAGGGAGAACGAAGGACTGGAAATCCATGCATGGAGGTTGGAATTTCAGAAACCCTAGGTCTAACTTGGGGACGATGACTGTGTGCCGTTGGATCTTCCAGAATTATTGACTTAATCATCTAATCCTATGGCCATTATTTGAACTGAAAACGGAGGGAGTGACTTAGTGTGAAACGCCGCGTTTCATTAATTGAAACGTTGGGCTTTGGATCAGCTTTCCTATACACGCCCCCTTTTGGATAGGCCCAACCATTTCAACGTGATATCATTACTTCCTGCACCGAGGATTTGTCCATTTTCTGGCATTTTTTCCATTTATTTCTGAACGCGTATGGGCCTAACAAAATTAGTATTCGCACCCCACTTTTCCAGCCCACCTGGAATATGAACTGAGCGTGTGTGCTATTCTCACCCCCTCTCCTTATTTCTTCATATTTCTTTTTTTTATTTTCTTTTCATTTTTTCATGCATTTTATAAAAATCACATAAAATTGAAAAAGCATTATTTTTCAATAATTCTTTTTGCATAATTTTCTTTAAAGAGTCTAGAAAATTATAAAAAATAAAAATTGCATTTTATTTTTTATTTGATATTTTCCCCATATTTTCCAATTAAATGCATATTTCAGATGTTTCATTTCATGCATGATTTTGTTAATTTTTGTTCTATTAGTTGCTTTAATATTTTTTGTCCATTCTTTTTAGGTTGTTTAGTTTAGATATTAAACTTGTAGATACAATTTAGTTCCCATTTTTAGAAATTTATTCTAGGTGTTTAGTTTAGGTGTGAACAACATGAACAAATTAGGGTTTTAAGTGACAACTTAGGAGAATTAATTCATTTCCCTTAGGACTTAGAGTTTGAATAGTTTAGCTATGGGACTATAGGGGCTATGGGTGTAGGATAGATCCCCTTAGAAATCATCAGGATTCCCCTACTGCTATTAGTATACTACTGTCTATGTTTGATTGATTGGTGTGGTGTGCCCTCTGGGGATTATCGTTTGTCTGTATGAGTATTGGGATTGTTTGGGGATTGGGGAAGCTGAAGACTGATGATGTAGAAGCCATTGGAGATCCAGAGACTGAAGACCAACTTCCAGAGTTGGAGAGGAGATTTTTGCCATCAGTTGTTAAGGAGATTAGGGTTTAGGAACTAGGCAGAGCTCTAGATTAGAAAGCTTGATTCTCAAACATGGAAGGTTTTGACTGCCTCCATTCCTCTCTGTGATACAGAGTCTCTCTGAGACACTCACCCCCTTCCTTTGGAAGGCTTGGTGCTATTGCCTAAGGGATAGAACTCTTGAGAGAAAATGTCTTATGTGTTAGTAGCAGTTGGTTTACCACCATTGGTAGTCAACTAATTGCTTAACACCCAATTCACTCTGGTGATTGACCCCTCAGCTTGGAGGATAGGACTTGAAGAAAAGCCATTGCAGACTGAAGATTGGTGACCAAAGCCCTTGCTTGAAGACTGTGAAGATAGAGACTGCTGCTGACTGAAGCCTGTAGCTGATTGGAGATGACTTGAAGATGGATATTGATGCAGAGCTGTTGTGGCTGTTTATTTTTGCTGTATTTCATTTCTTGATGTATTGATTGGTTTTCCTGACTGTATTGTTTGCTGTTTACCCTGTTGGGTTGAAAGTGAAGCCTGTTCACTTTTGCATATTGTTTTCTAGGTTCGAGGTTGAGTGGGACTCCCTTGCCTCGCTTGTATTGTTGCATTCATGCATTTTACCGCTTTACTGTATATATCTGATATTGTTTCTGTTTCCGTCTATTCCCTTAGGATCTCTGTTTCTCTCTGTGCGAGAGAGGAGCATGATAGACACTAGGTCTTAACCCATGCATGATAACATTAGGTTAGTTTGATTCTGAGACAGCCTATGTCCCATTAGTGGAATTCTAATGAAACCTTATAAAAATACAGAAAAATTTGAAATTTTTAAAGGACAATACTTAATTATTTAAAAACATACTGTTTCACATACATATGCTTCAAATATATTTTACAGAGTTTGACACCGTTAAGACTAGCGGCCTTGCCACATAGATAAAACATAAAATAAAAGTACAGAAAGGAAACCAAAAAGAAAGCATACCAAAAGGGACCTCCTAAGTCCAACAAGACTGACACTTATACTGACTGTAGTAGTAGGGATGTGATTAGCGTTTGACAAAACACTAACAGCTCCCAATCTAGATGTTATAGTAACACATCTCCACGTCACTTCATATCCTTTCCTTCTGAGTTGTCGGGAAGTACGCAAGATTCGAGCTCATCGTCTGATCGTCATAAAATAATCCAAAATGCAAAACAAAAATGACACAGGGCTAAGATTCATGTACAAGTTTAAAAGTGGGAATGAATGTGTAAAATAATAATATATATGGAAACCATATTTATACAAACAAGCGTATCTTATACCCACAATTACATATACTTTATTTATTCTAATGCATCCCTGAACTATATGCTGACTCAGGCCACTAAACGCTGTCAATGATATCTATCCCATTTACCAAGATCAGATATCACTAGACCACATGCCACCAACGTACTCCCAATTACCAAGAGCTACGCCACCTAACTTCACATGGAGCCTAGGTGTTATAAGTCGATCGTCCCTGAGAATTCAGGCCAAGAACCTTGTCTTGCCTAGCATGCATAGATAATAATCCCCGTCGGGATTGCAGGCGACTGATCAACCTCGTGCGTCCCATACCGCACGGCGGTGGACTTACACATTCCTTAATGCAAGTCTATATGATCACTCACTCATCTTGTGGCAACTCTTAGCCATAAGTATTAAGTTAATAATGGGGAATTATCGTATCAACTTTTCAAGTTATACTTATTATCTAGATACTTAGGTTGAGTACCAAATCCATCCAATGTCTTGCCATATTTGATCTTTGTCCTTACATAATAAGTTCAGTTTGTATAATGGGTAATTGTATGGTTAACTTCCCAGGTAAGAGAGGTGGACTGTAAACGGCATAGTCGACCAAGTCTTTCCTTAGCCAGAACCCAACCAAATATAACTACTCATTGTATCCAACTTTCCTTATGTTAATGGGGATCAATTACTTAATATCTAGCAATGTTTTTCTCTCATTAACCGATTATTTCCTTAATCTATCAATCACAATCATTCAAGTATAAATAAAATAAACAATTATAAAATTAACCGAATAATGCAAGCACAATACAATACCAAATTGTCAAAGATTATTCCTATGATAATTAATTAAGGCCGGCGTAACCTCGCCTAGTGATTTGTGAAAATCATTATTTGAGAATAGGCTCTCCTTAATTATTTATCGCTAGTAGGGCTTAGGTCACCACTACACACATATATATTAAGTTATTTTACGCTAACCGTCCCAATCGTATACGAAATCTTGCCCCCACCTTTTGTTGAGTGTTGTTGAAAGTCCACAAGTGTTGTCTTCGATCTTTGCCAAGAACCTAATTTACGATAACCGTTGGATTGTACGAAATTTATGAAATAATTAGAATATAATTTATGGTTAATTGAACATAATCCCGTTATAACTTGAAATATTTATTTATTTAAATATATCATAATAACCTCCAAAATAATTATTAAATTCAAATATAAATTATATTATACCTCCTTTTGAATTTGTTTGTTTTAGAAAATTGTCAAGAGTATATTTCTAATAACATTTAAATTATAATAAAATTTGGGCATTATAACGACTTAAAATGGTAAAATTTATTTTGGACTTTATAAGTTCAATATATCGACGTCTGAACGGAATTTGCATAGAAAATTTAAAATAACCTTTATATAAATAACATAATTAAAATAATATAATTAAAATAAAATGGACATTATAACGGCTTACCGATTACTTATGAAAATGATTTGGGCAGAACTTTGACGTATAAAACTCCCTTGAAACTTTAGAAGAACTTTTACCACAAAATACTCTAAAGGTTACGAACCGATATCGTGGGAACTTCGATAACTAAAACTAATATTGCTATATGAAGAAATTAGAGAAGGAAAGAAGTAAAGAAGTAAGAAAGATGATTTGTGAATGAATGAATGAAAATGGGGTGGAAGAGACCCCTATTTATACTAGTTGTAAAATATTAAAATAACATAATTTATCATCTTTTGCCCATACCTTCCAACTTTTCAACTCTTGCTAGTAAATATGTCTCTATCAAATATTTACTAATCTTTCATCAATAGTGCTTTAGGTGTTCTAGTATGACTTTGTGAAAATAATTTATGACAAAGGTATGGGAGCTTGATTTCATGACATAATATTATGTAGGATATTAATAGAAAATGAGATATATATTTCTTTTATAAAAAGTAAAATGTTAATAATATTAATAATAATAAAAATAGTAAAAAGGATAGTTATTTGATATTTTTATTGTCTTAAGATTATTTTATTTATTAATTGGTTTATAGAGTAAAATGATAATATTCAAATAAAATAAAATCAATTAATAATAACAAAACAAGAACAACAATAATGATAATAATAATATGAATAATTAATTAACTTAAAGTTAAGGGTTTTAAGTACCAATTTAAATTTCAAAGTTTAGTTTATAAAATGAAACGATGATATTCAAATTGAAGAATAAAAGTAATAAATATAAAAAGTAATTAATTAATAAATTAATTATTATAAGTGTTAGTTTCAACATTTAATTTTTAATAACTAGCATTGTTAAAATCTCAAATCTAACTAGATATATTATTTAGTGTATGGAAAAATTAGGATGTTACATTACCACCCCCCTTAAAAGAAATTTCGTCCTCGAAATTTAGCGTACCTAAAACATATGTGGATACTTCTGACGCATGTCTTCTTCTCTTTCCCAAGTAGAATCACCAGTTACATCATCCCACACGACTCTAACCAATGGTATTTGCTTTCCACGAAGTTCTTTAATACGATGATCTAAGATCTTGACAGGTATAGCCTCATATTCCAAATTATCTCTAAGTTCCACAGTTTCAGGCTCAATGACATGTGAAGGGTCCGGATAATACTTCCTCAGTTGTGATACATGAAATACATCATGAAGATTAGACAAGTTTGGCGGCAAAGCAATGTGATACGCTACAGGTCCAATCCGCCGTAGAATTTGAAAAGGCCCGATAAACCTTGGTGTTAACTTCCTAGTTTTGATTGCTCGTGCAATTCCCGCCCTAGGAGTTACCCTAATGAACACGTGATCTCCTGCCTCGAACTCCAAAGGTCTTCTCCTCTTATCATTATAACTCTTTTGACGGTCCTGTGCTGCCTTCATTTTTTCTCTAATAAGTTTAACCTGATCTGTCGTTTGTTGCACGAATTCTGAACCCAATATTTTATTTTCTCCAACCTCATACCAACATAAAGGTGTACGACACTTTCTTCCGTATAATGCTTCATATGGAGCCATGCCGATACTTGAGTGAAAACTATTGTTGTAAGTAAACTCAATCAATGGTAAGAACTCGTCCCAACTTCCTTTGTGTTCAAGAGCACAAGCTCTCAACAAATCCTCTAACGATTGAATCGTCCTCTCAGACTGGCCATCCGTTTGGGGATGATAAGCTGAACTTAACCTCAGTTTTGTTCCTAACTCTAAATGCAACTGATGCCAAAAATTTGATGTGAATCTGGGATCTCTATCATTGACTATACTTGAAGGTATTCCATGCAATCTAACAATCTCCTTTACATATACCTGAGCTAGTCTCTCTAATTTAAACGTCTGGTTGATGGGAATGAAATGTGCACTCTTTGTCAACCTATCAATGATCACCCAAATTGCATCATGTTGTTTCTGAGTCTTAGGCAAAGCGGTTACAAAATCCATGGCTATTCCGTCCCACTTCCACTCTGGAATATCTAAAGGTTGTAGCAATCCGGCTGGCTTCTGATGTTCAATCTTTGCCTTCTGACATACCAAGCAACTTTGAACATATTCTGCTATATGTCTCTTCATTCCAACCCACCAAAACATTTTCTTCAAGTCTTGATACATCTTTGTGGCTCCTGGATGAAAACTCAACTTACTTTTGTGGCCCTCTTCCAAAATCAACTTTTGAATATCCTGATTTTGAGGTACACACAACCTTTCTTTAAACCTTAGGATTCCATCACTCCTTATGTTAAACTCTCCATTTTGACCATTTCTTATATTTTCCTTTATGCTCACTAGACGGTCATCAAGTTGTTGTTCATCTTTGATCCATTTCAGAAATTCATTAGACACGACAATAGCGCCTATGAATATACTTCCTTCATTGTGATGTACTCCTAAGTTTAAATCCACGAATTTGTCAATCAACTCTTCTTCCTTCAACATCATTGCAGATACATGAAGTTTCTTTCGACTCAAAGCGTCTGCTACAACATTGGCCTTTCCGGGATGATATTGCAACTCAAAATCATAGTCCTTCAAGAATTCCATCCAGCGCCTTTGTCTCATGTTTAAATCTTTCTGATCAAATAAATGCTTCAGGCTTTTGTGATCACTTAACACAGTGAACTTTGATCCATAAAGATAATGCCTCCAAATCTTTAAGGCAAACACAATTGCCGCTAACTCTAGGTCGTGAGTTGGGTAGTTCCTCTCATGCACCTTCAATTGTCTTGATGCATAAGCTATCACTTTCCTTTCTTGCATCAACACACACCCAAGACCTTGATATGACGCATCACAATACACATCAAAATTTCCTAATGGGTCTGGTAAGATGAGTATTGGTGATGAAGTCAATCTTTCCTTTAGCTTCTGAAAACTTTCTTCACACTCTTTAGTCCATTCAAAGTTTTTACCTTTCCTCGTTAACTGAGTCATGGGCAAAGCGATCTTTGAAAATCCTTCAATGAACCTCCGATAATATCCAGCTAGTCCAAGAAAACTTCGAATCTCGCCAACATTCTTTGGACTCTCCCACTTTGTTATTGCTTCGACTTTACTTGGGTCTACTGCAATACCTTCTTTACTAATTACATGACCAAGAAATTGTACCTCCTTCAACCAAAATTCACATTTCGAGAATTTCGCGTACAATTGAAGGTCCTTTAATATCTGTAGCACAATTCTCAAATGTTCTCTGTGCTCTACCTCATTCTTGGAATAAATCAGAATGTCATCAATGAAAACTACAACAAATTGATCTAAGTATGACCTAAAGATCCTATTCATGTAATCCATGAATACTGCTGGAGCATTAGTCAAACCAAATGGCATAACTAAGTACTCATAGTGTCCATAACGGGATCTAAAAGCTGTTTTTGGAATATCATCTTCCTTCACCCTGATCTGATGATATCCAGACTTCAAGTCAATCTTTGAGAATACTGATGCTCCTTTTAACTGATCCATCAAGTCGTCGATTCTAGGCAAAGGATACTTGTTTTTCACAGTGGCTTTATTGAGTTGTCTGTAATCCACACAAAGTCTAGAAGAACCATCCTTCTTCTTCACAAACAAGATTGGAGCTCCCCATGGCGATACACTTGGTCTAATAAATTCTTTCTCTAACATCTCGTCTAATTGTTTCTTTAACTCCGCAAGCTCTGAGGGTGACATTCGATAAGGAGATATAGAAATTGGTCCAGTTCCTGGAACCAAGTCTATAGAAAATTCCACTTCCCTAACCGGTGGTAAACCTGGAACTTCTTCTGGAAAGACTTCCGGGAATTCACAGACTACGGGAAAATTTTCCACACTAGGGGTTTCTCCTACTGACATGGAGAATAGCATCATAAAACTTTGAGTGAGGGTTTCAGCTTTGCTGATTTCTCCACTATCTTCTCCAAATGTAAAAATTTTCTCCTTGCATCTCAAGTTGACATCGTTGGCTGATAACCAATCCATTCCTAAGATGACATCTAGGTCTTGTAGCGGGAGTACCACAAGATCTACTAAGAATCTTCTATTTTCTAAGATTATTGGACAGTCTACACAGACTGAATAAGTTACCATTCTTTCTCCCGAGGGAGTTGTGATAGTCAACTTATAATCGTGATCAACAATTTCGAATCCCAAAAATTCAGCACAAGAGGTAGATATAAAAGAATGTGTAGCTCCTGAATCGAATAAAACTGATACCAACTTATCTCCAATTAAACACATACCTTGAATTAACCCAGCTGACTTTGAGATCTCAGCTCCTCTAATTGTAAATACTCTTCCTGTGGTTGGCTTATTTTGATTCTGAGGTCTCTGACCAACACTTGGGCCTCCATTTCTTGCTCTCCCTATGTTGTTATTGTTTATTAGGCCGCTCCTCTGGCCTGTTGGTTGACTTTGTCCTTGGGGACAATCTTTGAGAAAGTGGCCTTTCTGACCACAGCGAAAACAAGTTCCAATATTTCTATTTGGACAATCTTTGTTAAGATGTGCCCCTCCACAGCTGTAACACTTGAACATTAACCTTCTAGAATCCTGGTTATGATAAGGTGTAGGCCTTTGATATGGCCTACCCCCTCGTTGGATTCTTCCTCCGTGGCCTCGGTTAAAGTGGCCCTTGTGATTGTTGTTTTGGGTTGATCCTCCTGATCCATATTGATTCTTCCTATTGTCAATCCCTTCCAACTCCAGACACCTTTCTACTAGCTCACCAAAGCGCATAATATGCAGAGGTAAAACTGCCCTCTGGATATCATATTTCAATCCATCTTGATACTTTTCACACATCCATTCTTCCCTTGGATGCAAGCGGTAAAACTCAGAATACTTTAGCAAGGATTCAAACTTCCTAGTATATTCTCCCACCGTCATCACACCTTGACGTAGATTCTGAAATTCTCTCTCCTTCTCTTTCCTACATAACTTTGGAAAATACTTCCCCAAAAATTCTTCTTTGAACAAGGTCCAATTGATTTCTCTTCCTTCCTCTTCCAATAATCTATACTTTCCTCTCCACCAAGCTTCAGCATCGCCTGTCAGCATGAATGTTGCATAACCAACCCTTCTATTCTCTCTACAGTGAGTGAAAGAAAATATCTTCTCCATTTCTTGCAACCATTTCTCAGCACCCTCCGGATTAAAGTCACCACCAAACTGTGGTGGTTTTCCTTTCAGAAACGAGTTCAATCCTGTATCCTCATGCACCATTTCCCTTTGTTGTTGCTGAAAGAGTTGATGATCTCGAGTGATTTGCAGGATTTGAGCATTTTGTTGTGTTTGAACTAACACAGCTGCAGCAAGTTCACGAACATCTCGAGTGTCAGCTTGAGAGTTCGTTCCAGTTTGGGAATGATCTTCTCGTCCAATGGGAATGGTAGGTGCTCCTTCAGGAGTAACTTCATCACTCGCATTCCTACGTATACCTCTAGTAGTGCCTCTAGCAGCACTCCTACCACGCCTCGCACCTCTGACGTTCTGAACCATAACTTCCTGAAAAGGAATAGTTATTAGGTTCAATCATTCACAAGACATAAAGAACATAACAATTATGTATATTTATATCCCAATGAATGATTCATCGATAAGGATTTTTATCAAGTCTCCCACAGGCAAGGGATAATTGTGTCTAAAATGTTGAATTAATATCTTAAATATAACTAGAATTCAGGAAAACATAATCAACATTTAATGTATAAACAAAAATGTATCAATTTATTTAATAACAACGATTACAAAAATCGTGACCATGTCTCATTCAAAAACCTCTACTTGTAAACCAAGCTAAGACTAATAGTGGTAAAACTATAATTATCATTATTGCTACGAAATCTTTACCTAATTCTTCATGCTTGATGATACCAATAACAAACAAAATAATGACAAGAAGAGTGATGAATAAAAGAAAGGATTTAGCCATTTGAAAGGTATAGATAAATATTTAGGAATTGATATGAAAATAATGGATGGGTGTGAAGTATTTATAAAGTGAATTTTGTGAAGTGTCCGTTACGTTACCGTTGGGTTTGTGACCGTTGGGGAGGAAAAATAAAGTGTGCTAAATAAGTTTCCTAGACCATTATACTAGAAGGCTCTCAAGATGAAGACTCAATGCACAGAAGAAAAGTTATCATCCAGTTTGGAATCCAACTTGATACAGTCAGTATAATTCTAGACACTTACGGTCCGAGCTGAATCGACCAGCTCTGATACCATTAAATGAGACAGCCTATGTCCCATTAGTGGAATTCTAATGAAACCTTATAAAAATACAGAAAAATTTGAAATTTTTAAAGGACAATACTTAATTATTTAAAAACATACTGTTTCACATACATATGCTTCAAATATATTTTACAGAGTTTGACACCGTTAAGACTAGCGGCCTTGCCACATAGATAAAACATAAAATAAAAGTACAGAAAGGAAACCAAAAAGAAAGCATACCAAAAGGGACCTCCTAAGTCCAACAAGACTGACACTTATACTGACTGTAGTAGTAGGGATGTGATTAGCGTTTGACAAAACACTAACAGCTCCCAATCTAGATGTTATAGTAACACATCTCCACGTCACTTCATATCCTTTCCTTCTGAGTTGTCGGGAAGTACGCAAGATTCGAGCTCATCGTCTGATCGTCATAAAATAATCCAAAATGCAAAACAAAAATGACACAGGGCTAAGATTCATGTACAAGTTTAAAAGTGGGAATGAATGTGTAAAATAATAATATATATGGAAACCATATTTATACAAACAAGCGTATCTTATACCCACAATTACATATACTTTATTTATTCTAATGCATCCCTGAACTATATGCTGACTCAGGCCACTAAACGCTGTCAATGATATCTATCCCATTTACCAAGATCAGATATCACTAGACCACATGCCACCAACGTACTCCCAATTACCAAGAGCTACGCCACCTAACTTCACATGGAGCCTAGGTGTTATAAGTCGATCGTCCCTGAGAATTCAGGCCAAGAACCTTGTCTTGCCTAGCATGCATAGATAATAATCCCCGTCGGGATTGCAGGCGACTGATCAACCTCGTGCGTCCCATACCGCACGGCGGTGGACTTACACATTCCTTAATGCAAGTCTATATGATCACTCACTCATCTTGTGGCAACTCTTAGCCATAAGTATTAAGTTAATAATGGGGAATTATCGTATCAACTTTTCAAGTTATACTTATTATCTAGATACTTAGGTTGAGTACCAAATCCATCCAATGTCTTGCCATATTTGATCTTTGTCCTTACATAATAAGTTCAGTTTGTATAATGGGTAATTGTATGGTTAACTTCCCAGGTAAGAGAGGTGGACTGTAAACGGCATAGTCGACCAAGTCTTTCCTTAGCCAGAACCCAACCAAATATAACTACTCATTGTATCCAACTTTCCTTATGTTAATGGGGATCAATTACTTAATATCTAGCAATGTTTTTCTCTCATTAACCGATTATTTCCTTAATCTATCAATCACAATCATTCAAGTATAAATAAAATAAACAATTATAAAATTAACCGAATAATGCAAGCACAATACAATACCAAATTGTCAAAGATTATTCCTATGATAATTAATTAAGGCCGGCGTAACCTCGCCTAGTGATTTGTGAAAATCATTATTTGAGAATAGGCTCTCCTTAATTATTTATCGCTAGTAGGGCTTAGGTCACCACTACACACATATATATTAAGTTATTTTACGCTAACCGTCCCAATCGTATACGAAATCTTGCCCCCACCTTTTGTTGAGTGTTGTTGAAAGTCCACAAGTGTTGTCTTCGATCTTTGCCAAGAACCTAATTTACGATAACCGTTGGATTGTACGAAATTTATGAAATAATTAGAATATAATTTATGGTTAATTGAACATAATCCCGTTATAACTTGAAATATTTATTTATTTAAATATATCATAATAACCTCCAAAATAATTATTAAATTCAAATATAAATTATATTATACCTCCTTTTGAATTTGTTTGTTTTAGAAAATTGTCAAGAGTATATTTCTAATAACATTTAAATTATAATAAAATTTGGGCATTATAACGACTTAAAATGGTAAAATTTATTTTGGACTTTATAAGTTCAATATATCGACGTCTGAACGGAATTTGCATAGAAAATTTAAAATAACCTTTATATAAATAACATAATTAAAATAATATAATTAAAATAAAATGGACATTATAACGGCTTACCGATTACTTATGAAAATGATTTGGGCAGAACTTTGACGTATAAAACTCCCTTGAAACTTTAGAAGAACTTTTACCACAAAATACTCTAAAGGTTACGAACCGATATCGTGGGAACTTCGATAACTAAAACTAATATTGCTATATGAAGAAATTAGAGAAGGAAAGAAGTAAAGAAGTAAGAAAGATGATTTGTGAATGAATGAATGAAAATGGGGTGGAAGAGACCCCTATTTATACTAGTTGTAAAATATTAAAATAACATAATTTATCATCTTTTGCCCATACCTTCCAACTTTTCAACTCTTGCTAGTAAATATGTCTCTATCAAATATTTACTAATCTTTCATCAATAGTGCTTTAGGTGTTCTAGTATGACTTTGTGAAAATAATTTATGACAAAGGTATGGGAGCTTGATTTCATGACATAATATTATGTAGGATATTAATAGAAAATGAGATATATATTTCTTTTATAAAAAGTAAAATGTTAATAATATTAATAATAATAAAAATAGTAAAAAGGATAGTTATTTGATATTTTTATTGTCTTAAGATTATTTTATTTATTAATTGGTTTATAGAGTAAAATGATAATATTCAAATAAAATAAAATCAATTAATAATAACAAAACAAGAACAACAATAATGATAATAATAATATGAATAATTAATTAACTTAAAGTTAAGGGTTTTAAGTACCAATTTAAATTTCAAAGTTTAGTTTATAAAATGAAACGATGATATTCAAATTGAAGAATAAAAGTAATAAATATAAAAAGTAATTAATTAATAAATTAATTATTATAAGTGTTAGTTTCAACATTTAATTTTTAATAACTAGCATTGTTAAAATCTCAAATCTAACTAGATATATTATTTAGTGTATGGAAAAATTAGGATGTTACAGATTCCCTTCGCAACCGTAGGTTAGAGTTCTGTCTCTTCTTTCTCAAAACAAACAGAAAAACACAATAAATATTTCAAACACGATAAAAGACACTTCTTCCGTAAAAGAATGCGAACTCATCAAGACGTCATTTTTGTCCGCCGGGACTGTTAATCAGAAAAACCTTCTTCAGAAGGAATAAAATCAATCAAGACAGACTTGTGTCATACGTGTCCCGAACTACGTTTGCTCTGATCTTTCATGCTGTATGAAAGTACGTAGGCATAGGATGCGATATCCTAGCGAGTAACCTTCCCCTCCTTTCCCGTAGGTAGGCGAACTACGTTGACTCTGATTTCTCGTTCCAGACGGGAATACGTAGGCATAAAGTGCGATACTTTGCCGAGTCATTTTTATTCTCATTTTATTTTCTTTTTAGCCCTTGACCTATAGAGTAGATAGAATAACAATCCATACCCGAAAACAAGCGTGGATCCCGTCGAGTACGACGGACGTGAGGGGTGCTAATACCTTCCCCTTGCGTAACCGACTCCCGAATCCAGGTTTTGGTTGCGACGACCATACCTTTCCCATGTTGTGCGAGGTTTACTCTGAGCGTTTCCTTTCCCTCCCGTGGGATAAATAACGCACGGTGGCGACTCTTCTGTTCAGCCGGCGCCGATTTTCGCAGTAGCGACATAGGGCGAATAAGCACCCTATTCAAAACATAACACACCATACTAATGGCGTCGGCCCAGAAATATTTCGGTAAACCACTTTTGTTAATCATTGTTCTTCCCAATTCTTCTAAAATTCGGTTTTTATGCTCCACAACCCCATTTTGTTGAGGGGTGCGTGGAGCGGAGAAGTTATGATCTATACCATGGTTACCGCAATATTCTTCAAATAGGTGATTTTCAAACTCACCTCCATGGTCGCTTCTAATTGATACAATGTTTGTATTTAACCTATTTTGGGAAAGCTTAGCAAACCTTTCAAAAGCAGCGAATGTATCACTCTTACTTACTAAAAAGATGGTCCAACAAAACCTAGAAAAGTCGTCCACTATTACGAACCCGTAATAGTTTCCTCCTAGACTTTTAATCCTAGACGGCCCAAATAAGTCCATATGAAGAAGTTCGAGAGGTCTCGTTGTTGAAACGATCTTTTTGGATTTAAATGAGATCCTCGTTTGCTTCCCTTTTTGACAAGCATCACAAAGGTGATCCTTGGTGAACTTTATTTTGGGAAGTCCTACGACTAAGTATTTTGAGACTACCTTATTTAGTAAGTTAAAGTTAACATGCGCTAAACGCCTATGCCATAGCCATGAGTCTTCACTCATTGTTATGAGGCATTTTTCGCTTGTTAACGATACTTCATTTAAGTCAAGCATATATAAATTGTTTACTCTAAAACCATTAAACATATTCTTCTTGTCATTATCATGCACAATTTTGCAACAATCTTTTGAAAATGATACGTTGTATCCTGTGTCGCATAATTGGCTAATGCTAAGCAGATTATGTTTAAGGCCCTCGACAAGCAACACGTCGGAAATCGTAGTAGAAAAGGGATTACCTACACTACCTTTACCTAGTATTGCTCCACGGTTGTTATCACCATAAGTTACATACCCTTTCTTCTTAGCCACGAAGTCTATGAATAAGGATATGTCTCCAGACATGTGTCTTGAGAATCCACTGTCGAGAACCCATCTTCTCTCGATGGTCTCGACACATTTTACCTATCAAAACATAATTAGCAAAAGGAGGTACCCAATGGCATATTGGGTCCTAATATGTTAGCGACAAGATGGTTGCATTTGGGCAACCATTGATAGATGCCTTTAGGAACCAGAAATCTCCTAAATCGGCATTTAGCAATGGAGTGGCCTTTCTTGCAACAATATAAGCATGCAAAATCGACTTTAGAATCACTTTTACTTGCTTGATCCCTAATTACATATGCATATTTTTGATATGGGTTTATCATACTTTTTCTAAAATCCTTTCTATCAATATCAAATGTAATTTTAGGCTCAAGTGCCTTGTTTAATTTGGCCTTAAGGTTTCTAACTTCACCTTGCCAAATATGACAAGTATCACATCCAAAGTCGAAAGGATTTCTATGGTCCTCACAATCCGATTTATTACCTTCCACAATGGAAGCCTTAAGGTCCTCTAGTTTCTTTTCGGACTCTTTAACTTTGTGCTCTAAGTAAGTAAAAATTCTTTTATTAGAGGCAAGTCTCTTAAAGGCTTCAGTTGCTTCATTGTGTAAAGCATTAAATGCGGTTTGTAATTCTGAATGCGACATATTTGAGGACTTATCATATTTAGAGTGACGTACCAGCTTTTTCTTATTTTTCTGATGTGCGGAAAGGCATAGATTCACGGACTCTTCTTCATCACTAGAGCTTTCATCAGAGGAGGAAGATTCGCTATCGCTTTCCCACATTATGTACGCTCTCCTTGGCTTTGATGATTTCTTGTATGACTTTGATGATTCCTTTTTCTTTGCCTTTTTGTTCATCGGACAGTCCGGTTTGTAGTGACCGGGCTTCCCACACTTGTAGCACGTCCCTCTAGTCTTTTTACCTTTTGAGTCATCATCTTTGGAGTACCTCGATTGTTTCCGAAAGTTTACCAAGTTCTTCTCGGAATGTTGGATGCCGTTCTTTCTCACGTAACGGTTGTACCGTTTAACGAACAACCCCATATCTTCGCTCTTGTCCTCTTCTTCTTTGTCGCTTGAGGAATAATCACTTTGCTCTTTTGCTTGAGACTTCGAGGAGGAAGTCTTAAGAGCTATCGATTTCTTTTCACTCACCTTCGTTTTGTCTTTCTTTTCCATCTTTTCGCGTTGGTCTAGGCTCAAGAGTACTTGTTCATGCTCTTGTAGTTTGCCAAACAATGTTGTTAAGTCTAATAAGGTAAGATCATGTGCTTCTTTGATGGCGGTCACTTTTGGCTGCCATTCCCTGTTAAGACATCTCAAGATCTTATTAGTAGCAAAATCATTGGAAACAGGCATACCTAATGAATGTAAACGATTGATGAGATGAGTAAATCTCTTTTGCATGTCAGCAATGGTTTCCCCTTGCTCCATGAAAAAGAGATCAAACTCTTGTGTTAATGTGTTGATTCTAGCCAACTTAACATCGTTCGTCCCCTCATGGGCGAGTTGTAGTGAATCCCACATGGCCTTAGCAGTAGGACAATAGGATACACGATAGTATTAATCTACACCTAATGAGGAGATTAAGATATTTTTGGCTTTCCAATCATAATTTTATTTTTTCTCATCGTCATCGGTCCATTGTACTTCGGGCTTTGGTACAACTACATTATCCGCATTGGTCATAGTAATTTCTATTGGACCATTGAGGATAACGTTCCATATTTTTCTGTCTATGGAGTTTATGTGCACCCGCATACAGTCTTTCCAATAACTATAATTTTCACCGTTGAAAACGGGAGCTCTATTGTACGCCCCTTTTGGTTCGTTAGCCATTTTCTATCAACGTTGTATTTAAAGCACCAAGTAACCGGAGCTCTAGATACCACTTGTTAGACTATGGCACGGATCTAGAAGGGGGGGTTGAATATATCCCAATTAAAAATTTGAGTCGGCGCTACCAATTTAAAATTGGTTTTGAAAATATGTTTTAAGTGCGGAAGAGGCCGAGGAAAATATAGTCTAAAACGAACGGTTATTGGAAAACCGGATATGCAATAAGCCTTTAGATTAATGAAAATATGGAAAAGAGAATCACAACACTAATCACACTTATCAATGATCTAATTCACTTGTTAGGATTCCTAGTTCCAATGATTTAAAGAGCAAACCAAAACTAGATACACAAATGAGATAATTTTGGTTTAGGCAATTTGTCGAACACTTGGGTGCAAAAACACTCCAAGTAATATTTATGTTGAGTAAGTGATTCCAACTAGCCTAGTACAATGTCTTATTGTACTTTGGATTCAAAAACAGAGTTTTAACCTCTTACTCAATTGATATCACAGTTTGACAATAGTGCTTATACAAAAATCACATATTTTTAAGCTAAAACGAAAATGCTGAAAAATAGAGAAGACAAGTATTTGGTGAGGCAGTTCCCCCGTCGTCCTCGCTTCGGGGTACGTCTGCCCTCAATTCTAAAACTAGAATTGAGATAGATTTAATAGATATCACCTGTTGAATGTAACAGTTTATACAAGGATTGAACAACAAATATACAACAGAATTCTCAATACGTTGAATGTTGCTTTCACTCCTTGCCCCTTGATTCAAGATGAATCAAGTCCTCTGATCGTTGTTGATAGACCTCTGATTCCAGCCACCTTATTGAATAACCCTTAATTCTTCAAACCTTCGGCTCCGGCTGATCTTAACTGCAACGAATCGAACCCGAGATCTTCCCCTTAATATCACTGAATCCGCTATTAGACTGTTGAAGAACACCTCTTCACAATCACCTTCGCTCAGTTGACCCTTGATGAAGACTCTCGTCCAAAAACCCCCAAAACTCAAACCAATCTTGGAGGATAAAACCCTAACAGTTTTATTCAAGAAAGAACCTGTCACAAGCTTCAACCTGAACTAGATTACCCAATCTAAGCTTCGAACCTTATCACCTTTAATCACTCATAATGCACTTCAAAAATGGTTGTGTGTAATTGATGTGTTGTGAGATGTTGAAGATGAAGATGATGAATCTTGGACACCTATTTCACTCTTTCTTATTCTTGAACACATGAATCAGTTTTTATCAAATGCTAAAATGACATAAGTGGGTGAACTTGTATATATAGTACTAGACCAACCAAAGACATAACAACTTTTCAAATAATAGAGGGAATCACTTAAAAACTGCATTTCCGCGCGAACGGTCGACCACAGCAGGTCTGTGCGTCGACGCATAGCCTGCACTTTTGGAAATCTGCAAAATGTATCAGTATGCGTCGACCATACAGTCGGCGTGCGCTGACCCGTTGAAGAGTAATTTCTTCATGCACCGACCCTGCTGTCGACTCAAACCTTCATGCGCTGACCAGTGGAAAAATGCACGGATGCATGCGCCGACCCTATGGTCGACTCATGCCCTGCAAACCTGCAAAAATTGATATTCTTGTGGTTTTTCATGCCTCTTGTCACGACCACATTTTATCTACACATATTATATTTATTATAATAGTTTTTAGACAAATGTAAAAGGATATGGTAGGTGATACGTTGCATTTGTTTGGTAGAGTTGGAATTTACAATTGCCAATTCATCCATGGTTGTAATTCGTCATCATCGAAACCTATATCGAGTGATGTCTTGCAGACTCATGTGATGTGTGGCGATTTACCTTCACACTTTTCTTCCATGTAGCCCATGATAGGCAATTTCTCTTATTTGAAATGGAAAACAACGAACCGACCCAATCTTTACCTCATAAACCCACATGCTCGATATGCACTAGAATGATGTATGATATGATGACTGTAAGATATGAAAGGCTAGGGTGAAAATGAGGGTGTGACAGCCATATAGGCATCAAGCGTCCAAATTGAGCGACGATACCTGATACAAAGTTTGGTCGTGTGTAAAGGACAGTGAGAATGCTTATAAAAGGAAAGCAAAATGATAAAATTTCACGTGAAAGGCAATGAAATCCCTTACGAAAGGTAAGGTGAAAAGAACTTGTGCAAAAGGCAAAAAAAGAGTTACAAATAGTAAGCGATGGAAAAGGCAATGTCCATAGGAATGCCCCACCCTGCACAAGAATAGCTAAACAAACATGCAAATGATGCAGAAATGTATGCAATGTGTCGGGGATAGGAGAGTCGGGAGTGGGTAATAGTTGTGCCAAGCGTAGTTGGGCTTGCTAGGGAGATGGAGATATGTAAGGTGAAAAGTACTAGTTAGAGGTGGTTTTACAAGGAAGCTCCAGCCGAAAGCGGATTTACAATAAAAAGGTGCCAAATATGAGTGGGCTTTGGGCTGGAGGGGAACAAGCTTGACTTCCCGACACCACGTCTTCATGATGCAATCAAGTTTTGGAGATGCTAGGACTCCCAATTTTGTGTCAGTTTCCCCTGGGTTAGATGATTCTTGTCTTGGCCAAGTTACTTTATGGTTTCAATGGTGTTTCTGCATTTTTCTTGGGGTCATGGTCACCTTATAGACACCCTAAGAGGAGAAGTAATCTCACATTTTCTTTCCACCACAATATTATCATCCCTAAAATTCAAAAGCAATGTTTATCACAAATAAAACAAGTTTTGCAATCACATGGTAAGAATTAAAAGAGAAAACTTTTTGATGAAAATAATCTTTATTGATGAAGACCCATAAACGGGCAAATTACAAGAGGAGGCAATTCTTAAAAGAGGTAATTGCTTTGAAAGAGAACGGTAAAAAAAAACAATGGCAATGTTGAAATCGGTTTCCATCGAGTTTCAATTCTGCTATGACGCATATATCTCTGAAGATCCTTTATGCCTTGTGTAATACCCCAAATTTTGCCCTAAGATTTAGTCGAATCATTTCGCATTGCATTTAACTAACTACTAATGGGTTGTGCAGTTTGTGGGTTTTTGCAGGAAAATACCAGGTGGCACATTTTTGGTTCACGAAGGGCAAAACGGTCATTTGTTCGCAGCCGACCGTCAAGTTAAATTTTGAGTTGTAGTTAGGAATTTTGGGTTGTTTGATCTGGTTGGGAGGTTTTAATCGGAAATGGTGTTGGAAGCGGATTTAGTCGGATAAATCGAAGGAATTAGGTATAGTCGTTTGACCGCCGAGTCAATAGTCCTAACCCTTGACCATTTCAAAACAACCCTAATGGCCTAGGCATCCCGCCATGGACGAAAATACCTTTACCCTAGCTTTAGGTCAAAGAGTCGTCGTACTCTGTTTTAGGGTTTCCCGTGGAATCCCTAATTTAACCCTAATTTTCAATTGACAAATTCAACGTAGAAATAGGAGTTTCAAGACTCCACGTGAGCGTATCCTTAAGATACGTTTACTCCCCTTGAAACCTTGACCACAGTCAAGATGTTTCTAACCTCCCTTTCGAGGGGAGCTATGATTACTCTGATTCCATTCTCTATCCAGGATACGTAGGCACAAGATGCGACGTCTTGCCGAGTAAACTTAGGACTAACCCTTAGGTCTTTTAGGTCACTCTATCCCTTAGATCAGCATATATACTTAAAGCAGATAATTAAAGCAAATAGCAAATAATAAACAAAAGGTTCTTGTAGAGTACTACAGAAGTTTAGCGTGCTAATACCTTCCCTAAGCTTAACCAACCCCTTACCTAGGTCTCTCCCCGCATTGTGTTTACGATGCAAAAATAGGTTTTCCCTCTTTTGACCTTTTCCTTCGGATAAATCAAAGAGCGGTTGTGAATTGAATTTTGATTCAATCTAATTAATAGTTTGTTATCCTATTTCCACCGCAACAAAAAATGGCGACTTCACTAGGGAATATGCCATAACTTTTAAGGGTTATACCTATTTTTTTATTGTATGATATTTTTCATTATTTATTATCTTGTATATATTATTATTATGCCTTGCTTGGAGGGTACCTATTTTATTGTGAGATAAGTCCTACACCCGGACTTGAGTGACCTTATTATAGGAGGTGAGATATTCGACGAGGCTTATAGGGAGTGATTCCTGACCAAGCCAACTTGGGAATCACCACTCAGTTGAGACCCTTTCGAAAATGGTTCGGTTGAATGAGTATTCGTGAAAACTTTTACTATTGTCGATTGGAGTCTATGATATTGAGGACCGTAGTACCTTTACACCACCTTGGCCTTATCTAGGACGTAGTGCAAGGACTATGAGAGAATATTCTCAAAATAGTCGCTACGCGATACTACACTCAAAAGAGATTCTCTTGAGAATATTATTAACCACCGAGTTAATCGGGAAATTGATAATATCCGCAAGATGGATTGATGACTTTGGGCACCGCTTTAGAACCTTTGTTCTGCAGGTATAACTAACCTTAGTACATACTTTATGGGGATGGGTAGACCCTAACTCCTTTTACATACCTTTAACCTAAGACTTGTGTATATATGTGCATTGCATCCATAAAGCATCACATTGCATTACATTTCATGGAATTCGAATTTTATGAATATCGCAGGATTATGGATTACCATCGAAGGAAAACTTTGAAATATACTTTTAAAAGTATTAAGCTAGATGACCTAAGGAAGCTAGGATCTTTAATCAAAGATCAAGAAGGATTCTGTAACCAGTATGGAAGATTGATATCTCTGTTGGAATTTAAAGTGAACGAAGGACGTCTTTCGGTTTTGTTACAGTTCTACGATCCTGATTTATTACCTACTTTGGAAGCATATTCTCAGCTTGTAGGGCTGTCTATGGTGGATAAGACTCCTTTCCCTTTCTTGGAGAAGGACCCTAAAGAACAAGACATTGCTAAAACTGTGTGCTCGAAGGTATCCGACATCAAGGGCAATATGATCACCAACAATTGTGAAGATTTTTCCAACATACCCTTGCTTGGTTTTGATGGAGGATTTATTTTCCTCCGACTCTTGATCTACCTTTTTGAAGGCCCATCTAGAAGAGCAGATCAAAGAGAAGAAGCTTCTTTAGGGTTTTCTTAGCTTTTATTTAGCTACTTTGTTAAGACTTTCTTTTAAGAATATTCTTTGTAGTCCAGTTTTTCAAATTAATAAATAAAGTTTTGGTATTCCGCGATATTCGTAAATATTTGAAGTCTATGAAATCATTTTATTCGCATTTTGCATCATATTTTGCATTTCATGTGTCTCCCGGTTTTCTCATACTCGGTTCTCTCGCCTTCCAGTTTCGTCACCCTGAGTTCTCTGCACCAGTACTACACTAGAGCTCAAGCTCGAAAGAGGATGGAAGACCAAGCTTGAGAATTTGATCGCGTTGACAACGAACTAGCAGACCTTCGAGGGAATGTAGGGACAATTATGGAATTATTCCAGGTGATCAATGCAAAGATGGATGCTTAGTCGACTGTGGTTTCCGAGATCAACGCTACTGCTGCCGTAGATCCTCCGGTTGTCTCGATTGAGAACCCGTTTCCTTATGGTCTTTCGCAGAGTTTTATACATCCGCATGTTGTTACGTCAACTCAACAAGCTATGCCCGTTGTGCAAAGTAGTCAACAAGCCATGCCCGTTATACAAAATGTTCAGCAAACTGTGCCTTTGGTTTCCGAGCCTCCTAAGGTGGTCCCTACTTTCACACAAGCTAATGTCCACACTCGAGTGCAACCCTATCTTAATGAGCCTGTTTATGAAATTTTAGATGATAATGATGAAGGGTACCAGCCGCGTGATAGGCTTCGTGAAGAAGTTGTTACTATTGATAAAAGATTGAGAAAGGTGGAAGGGGACTAGATCTTTGGTACTGCCGCTAGAGACATCTGTTTGGTTTCCGATTTAGTTATTCCGCCAAAGTTCAAGACTCCGAACTTTGACTGCTATGAAGGGACTACTTGCCCGAAAAGCCATTTGATCATGTACTACCGTAGAATGGCTGCCCACATGGAAAATGACAAGTTGATGATTCACTATTTTCAAGACAGTATGAAAGGTGCCTTGTCGAAGTGGTATTTGACATTGGACCAATCTCGCATCAAGTCTTTTCAGGATTTGTCTGACGCTTTTATTAAGCACTATAAGTACAACATAGACTTGGCTCCTGACAGGAGACAACTTTTGAGTATGACTCAGAAGGATTCCGAGACCTTTAAAGAATACGCTCAGCGATGGAGGGAGATTGCTTCTCAGGTTGAACCTCCATTGAACGATAAAGAACTAGCTGATTGGTTTGTCGACACCGTTCGTCCCGAATTCTACGAGAGAATGGTGGGTAGTGTAACCACGAATTTTCCTAACATTGTTGCTGTTGGAGTAAAGGTTGAATTGGCTATGAAAAGTGGAAAAATGTATAGTGGTTCTAGCAATTCAAGTTCGAAGGACCAAGCTAAGAAGCCTTCTTTCAATCCTCAGAAAAAGAAGGAAGGAGAGACTCATGTTGTATCTTCAGGTAGAAGGAGGGAGCGATATTATCAATATCCGCCGCAGTATGTTCAACCACAGGGTTACCCGGCTCAATATGTTCCGCCTCCATATATAGCTGTTGTTGCACCATCTTTTAGTCAACAAGCTCCTCAAGCTCCTGCTTACCAGCCTATGCAGCCGCCTCCTGTTTATCCGCCTCCAGTTTATCAACAACCTCCGCCTAATTATCAGCAAGCGTCCAACGCTCCTTCAAATCAACAACTGAGAAATCAGGCACCTCGCCAAAATGCTCCGAGGAGACAATACAAGCCTTGTTCGCCAATTCGAATGACGTTCACCGAGTTGTATCCTTACTTAGTGCAACGAGGTTTGATTACCACTAGAGTTGTGGGTCTACAGCCAAATCCTTTTCCAACCAACTACAACGTCGCCGCTCATTGTTTATGTCATGAGGGTGCGCCAGGTCACGATTTAGAGAACTGCTATGTTTTGAAGAATATTCTGAGGGATCTGATGGAAAAGAAGATCTTGTCTTTCGATGATCTGCAACCCAATGTCAAAAGCAACCCTCTGTTTACCCATGGGGCTGTTAATTCTGCTGCCGACTCGTCCGTTGAAAAGTCTTATTCTTGATGTGGCTCAGATCAACATAGCTGGGGCAAGCAAGAAGACCCATATCGTCATAAACACCTGTTGTATGATTTGTCATACAATTTAGTTTGTTTATTTATATTCTGTTTCTTTGATTAAGCATAATTAGCATGTACGAACTTGTTTATTTTGAATAATTAATGCAATTCATGTTTGTCTTGAATAAATCCATTTGTTTCACTCATTAAAATATTCTTCAATGCCAACTTTGCCCGATCTCTTGCTTTGATAGAGAATTGGGAGGAGGATGATGAACAAAAACATCAGATCTCTTGTCGTATGCTTTCAACTGAAACCTGCTGATGATGTAAGGCATTGTTTCAAATCCCAAACACTGGAGATATAAGGATGATAACCCCTCTTTAACCCCTTTGAGCCTTGAAGTAGGAGTTTTCTTCTTTTCCAAATTAAAACCCTTATTTTAACCTGGGGCAGGGTAGTTTTTAGTTAAATTGATCGAGCGCTCAGACTCTAAAAAAGGAGGAGCGAACCTTCGAGAGTCTATCCCTAACATCTTAGGAAGTTAGAAGTCCATGACTATCCCTCTAATACTAAAAGAGTGGGGCAGTCACAAGACTTTCAAAAAGAGGCACACGACTTAGTCAACAATAAAAAATATATAGCCCGATAAGTCGAAACCTATGAAGGAGACTTATGCAAAACTGGGGCATCCCGCTGGACTCCAAAGTTAAATCCAAAAGACATCGTCCAGGCAAAATTTAGGGAATGAAAAAAATATAACAAAAACAAGGGATTACCTTAAAGAATTCCCAATAAAGAGCGAAGTCATGTGATCAAACACTAAAGAAATAGGTGAGTGATTGCCATTGTCCAAAGCCTTGATGAGTTCTCGCCCATACCAAATCCGATCGAGATATGAGTGCTCGCATCCTATCAACTGAATAGGATTGGAGAACATCACGAAGAACGGGTGGGTACAAATAATGTTTTGAGCCTTTATCCTTTGTTCCTAAACCATGCACCAAGCCACGGTACAACCTTTAAAAGACCTAATTGAAGTAGGAATTCTTTTGAAAGCATACTCGACGAGATAACGTTTCCTGAATCCTATGAGCTAGGCTTAATTTACCGTTGGCATTACAAATTAAATTCATATCCTAGCTATGTGATTCCGGTCACGAGTTATAGCGATATCCTTTTGCAAAATAAAAACAAAATTTTCAAGACCAATGTTGTTGCATTGATAGCTTCAAGATAGCATTTCACGCGTATTGATTTTTCCTAACATCTTAGAAACTTACATACATACATTGACAATGGAACTCGAAGATCCCGCTAAACAGGGGCAGGTGGTTTCCAAATCGTGTGCCGATGCGAGCCAGACATTCTTAAGAGCTATATTCTTGCAGACTCAGTCATGACACCGTCGATTTGAGCCAGTTACGTCGAGATCTGACGAATCTCTCCAAGATTTTAAAAACAGTGGGGCAATCGAACTCCATGTTTCTCTGTAAAATCCTCTTGAGATGACTCTTCCTCACAAGGAAAGTGCTCTAGGGCATATTGTTTTTCAAAATGGCGACTATCCCAAGGTCCATTAAGATCAAAACTAGCTTGTTTCACGACATTCTTCATGCACCCAATGGATCTTACTCCCGACGGTCTTCATTCCCTAGTAAATCTCATCATTGCAGAATCTACGTCTTAACCATTGCCTCAACACAGTCCCTAGAGAGAGAGACTTTAAACTGACAGTCCCCAGAGAGATTTTAAGCCGACACAGTCCCCAGCGAGACTTTAAGCCGAAAACATTTTGGACTGAGCCGGTAATCTCCAGTAATTTCCTAGACTACAGAGACCATACCAGCATCTTCTCAGTGATAGTCCCTAGCGAGACTTTAAGCTGTCCATACTTTTGGATCCATCCGATAAATCCCCAATGACCCTCAAGACTGCAGAGATCTTCCCGATATCCTCCAAGTGATATATGTTCTTGAACCCCATTCTCAATGGAATCATCTGATCCTCAGTGAAATTGCATTACCTTCCTCAAGAATACTTCCCAGGAGATTGCCATATTCTCACCAAGAAGTCACGATGCTTTCCCCAGGAATGTTTGTTGAATTCTCCCCAGTAAGTCTGATGAACTCTCTAGGGAAGTTTGATATACTTTACCTGTAACACCCATTTTATTTATTTAGTCATTTTGGTGTTAATTTAATTATTTTACGTTGGTGTGCCCTTAGGTGGGGTGTGTTGGTATGTTATTGGTGAGTATTGTTGCACCCTAAAATTTGCCCAACCTTATTCACTTGGTTTATGTTTCAATGTCATTAGCATTTGCATATAGAGTCATGTACATAGACTAATCATCTGCATAGCATAAGCATAGCAAGTCATGCAACAGGGGACCAATCATTATTCTCATCTCTAGAAGCCTATCAAGAGGTTATTATCCCAATTCAATCTTATTCAAGTCATCAAGAAAGAATTTGAAAGCAAAGAGCTCAGCAGATCAAGCCTTGAGTCCATCTCCTAGCTGAGGGTATCTGAGGGTCAACAAGAGGATTGTGAGCTGTGAGTTGAAGGCATGGAGAGTATCTAGACATTATGAGAGACTTACAAAGTCATTTAAAGAAGGAGACAAGTCATTGATGAGAGCACAAGAGCTACAGCTGAAGGCAGTCAACTAGGGTTTCATCTGGGTCAACCCTAGGTCAACCCTAGGTCAATTGACTGATTTAAAGGGCATTCAAGTCTAGTGGAGAGATGTGGGGTTCATCATTGGACATATAAAGAAGGATATGGAGATATGCCAAGGAGAATTCAAGAGAAATCAAGGAGAAGAGGAGTTTCTAAATTGGGGTTTCTGTGTAAAATCCCCTAGTTTAGGTCAAATTTCCAAGCAAGATAAGTCAAAATGCTAGCTTCAAATGGCTTCTTGGCCAACATGAAACTTGTAGAGGATCTCAAGACCTTTAATTTGAGTGGTGGAAGACATCAAGGAGATTTATAGAACTCAAGTTATGGTCCTTGCAAGTTACAGGTCATCTGAGGTATCTGAAATTTTGTCTGTGAAAGTGACTTGACTTCCAAGCAATTTTTACCCCTCAAGGAGATTTCAAATGAATTCTTGGTCAACATAAGAATTGTTCCTCATTATCTTAGCTTTCTAGAATGGTATAGCATGCCCTCATATGATGTGTGGAACTCAACTTATGGTCTTGGCAAGCAAAGGGTATTTTGGGCATTTGTAAATTACAGGTCATTTTAACTCATGTCCAAAACTCATACAAGGAGGCCTCAAATGGAAAAACTTACAACATCAAACTTGTTCAAAATGTGATTTTGAGTCTAGAAAGAAAGTCACAAATTGTTGGAAAAGCCCATAACATGAAGTTGCATGATTGGTCCAAATTTGAACTAAAATGGCTTATAATTTGAATAAAGTCAAGATGAAAAATGGTTTGGGAGATTTATAAGTCCAAATGGAGACTTCCAATATATGATTTTGAATGGAAAAGACATTCTAAGAACAATGGTTCAAACACTTTTTTGAGTTTAGTGGAAGATTTCAAAGTTATCCTTGGTTACTTGCATTTTAAGAAACATAGCCAAAATGAATCAAAGTTGGAAGGCAAGGGAATGTGTAAGAGGGATCTAGAAGTTACCATTGAACACTATATATTCATGAAATGAAGATTGATCAAGGGTTGGACTCATTTTTCACCAAGAATTTCCCAAATTCTCTCATTCTTTCTCATTGCATTTTCACTTCAATTCCTCAAATTCTTCATCAATCATCATCAAAATCAACTTCATTATACTGATTCATCATCATAGATCAGAATTCAACCAAGAACAAGGTGTGATCAATCCATTTTCGAGCACTTCCATCATCAACATCAAGATTGCAATTTCAAGTTGACAGCACAATTCAAGCCAAGTTTCATTCAAGTGTTGCATACAGAATCAAGTAGTGCAAGTGTAGATCAAGATCCAAGCCTCACAAGCCTCAGATCCACAAGATTCATCATCATCCACAAGATTTCACACCAGGTGCATTTTCTCTGCCACAGCTTGATGTAGTTAGTTTAACATAGATTTGTTAGTATAAATGTGATGTAGGATGTTAGTAGAGCAATTAGGATGAGTTTAGAGTGGTTTGATGATGATTGTTAGCAGGTTGTAAAAACTGTTAGGACCTAGAACTCGTGGATTAGTGCATTAGAATCTTAGGTTGTTAGCGCAGGAGGATCACCATTAGTTATAGATTAGATTAGTGTAAGTTTGATTGAGAATTAGGATGATGAGTTGCAGAGTGTTTTCATGGTGACCAGAGATTATTGCTATCGGGTTGAGAGTTGTATTGAGTTTCAGATTGAACTAATGCCATAGGCTTGTAGAGGGAGGAATTCTGAGTGTTTTTCATGTTTGGAGCGTGGCATTTCGTGGACTGGAGAGGGAGAACTGAGAGCTTGAAGTTGGCTCGTGCATGGAGCTTCATGGAATGCAAACCCTAATTCTCAGATCCAATGAAGAAGACGAAATCATGGCCGTCTGTTTGGTGTTAGACCTTTGACCTCAGAGCCCATCGTGTGGCTGAGGTTTAATCTGATTTTGGAGGGAATTAGTTTGGTGCCCTAAACGCACCGTTTCATTAATTGAAACGGGCGGGCCTGAGTGTTGATTGCTAATCCCACCACCCTGCTGCCAAGCCCAATCAATCTGAATGTGATTTCCTATGCTATTTTCACCCCCAGCTTGTTTTTTTATTTTCTTTAATGCTGACTTCGTTCTGGGCTTAGTAAATTCGCTAGTCACACCCCACCACTGTCTGGCCCATCCAAATATCAACTAGGGCGCCTGCTATTCTTACCCCCCTCCCTCTCATTTTAATTTCAATTGTTTTTTTATTCCACTTTAATTTTTACCAACTTTAAAAATTCATAATAAATACATAAAAAATCATTTTTAATTCATTCTTTTTACATCATTTTCATTAGAATGTCTAGAAAATTGTCATTAAATAAAATTGCATTTTTATTTTTATTTGATATTTTTTTCATATTTTCTAAATAAATGTCATTTTAAATAGCTTCATTTCATGCATGATTTTAGTAATTTTTGTTCTATTAAATGCTTTCATATTTTTGGTTCATTCTTTTTATGTTGTTTAGATTAGATATTGAACTTGTAGAAACAATTTAGTTCCCATTTTTAGGAATTAATTTTAGGTGCTTAATGTAGGCTTGAACAACATGAACAAATTAGGGTTTTTTAGGTGATGACTTAGGAAGTTTGGTTCTTTCCCTTAGGACTTAGGATTTAACTAGATTAGTTATGGGACTATAGGGGATATGGGTAGCTATTAGATCCCTTAGAAAAGTCAGGATTCCCCTACTGCTATTAATACTCTGTGTATGTCTGATTGACTGGTGTGGTGTGCCCTCTGGGGATTATTGCTTGCTTGCTTGGGTATTGGGTTTGTCTGGGGACCTGGGAGAGCTGAAGACTTTAGGAGATGAAGACCATTGGAGATCCAAAGATTGAAGATCAACTGCCAGAGTTGGAGAGGAAGATTCTTGCTAGCAGATGCTGAGGAGATTAGGGTTTAGGAGCTAGGCAGAGCTCTAGGTTAAAAAGTTTGTTTCTCAAACATGGATTGCCTTGTCTGCATCCATTCTTCTCTGTGATTCAGAGTCTCTCTAAGACACTCACCCCCTTCCTTTGGAAGGCTTAGTGATAGTGTCTATGAGATAGAACTCTTGAGAGAAAATGTCTTTTGTGTTAGAAGCAGTCTGTTCACCATCTTTGGTAGTCAACTGATTGCTTAACACCTAATTCACTCTTGTGACTGATCCCTCATCCTGGAGGTTTGAGCTTGAAGGAAAGCCATTGCAGATAGAAGACTGAGGACCAAAGCCCTTATCTGAAGGCCATGAAGATGGAAATTGATGCTTGTTGAAGCCTGTAGCTGATTGGAGATTACTTGAAGCCAGATGTTGATTCAGAGCTGCTGATGCTGTTTCTTTTGCTGTTGTATTTTATTGCTGATGTATTGATTGGTTTTCTAGACTGTATTGTTTGCTGTCTACCCTGCTGGGTTGAAAGTGAAGTCTGTTCACTTTTGCCTATTGTTTTCTAGGTTCGAGGTTGAGTGGGACTCCCTTGCCTCGCTTGTACTGTTGCATCCATGCATTTTACTGCTTTATTATATCTGTTATTGTTTCTGTTTCTGCCTATCCCGTAGGATCTCTGTTTCTCTCTGCGCAAGAGAGGAGCATGATAGACACTAGGTCTTAACCCATGCATGATAACATTAGGTTAGTTTGTTTCCCTTTGCAACCGTAGGTTAGAGTTCTGTCTCTTTCTTTCTCAAAACAAACAGAAAAACACATAAAGATTTCAAACACAATAAAAGACACTTCTTTCGTAAAAGAATGTGAACTCATCAAAACGTCATTTTTGTCCGCTTGGACCGCTAATCAGAAAACCTTTTTTCAGAAAGAATAAAATCAACCAAGACAAGCTTGTGTCTTCCGTAGCCCGAACTACGTTTGCTCTGATCTTCCATGCTGTGTGGAAGTACGTAGGCATAGGATGCGATATCCTAGCGAGCAACCTTCCCCTCCTTTCCCGTAGGTAGGCGAACTACGTTGACTCTGATTTCTCGTTCCAGGCGGGAATACGTAGGCATAAAGTGCGATACTTTGCCGAGTCATTTTTATTTTCATTTTATTTTCTTTTTCACCCTTGACCTATAGTTTAGATAGAATAACAATCCATACCCGAAAACAAGCGTGGATCCCATCGAGTACGATGGACGTGAGGGGTGCTAATACCTTCCCCTTGCGTAACCGACTCCCGAACCCAGGTTTTGGTTGCGATGACCATACCTTTCCCGTGTTGTGCGAGGTTTACTCTGAGCGTTTCCTTTCCCTCCCGTGGGATAAATAACGCACGGTGGCGACTCTTCTGTTCAGCCGGCGCCGATTTTCGCAACAACAACCGGTTCAGCAGCAACCAATGCCACAGCAGCAGCCTCAGCAGGGGGCACAGCAGGCTCAACGAAGATTCCAGGGTGGCAAACCGAGAAGAGTGTTCGAGAAACCTCCCTCAACCTATGCTGATTTATTGCAGACATTGTTGGGATTGAATCTGGTAGAGAAAAGAACCCTGGCACCGATCACGGGAGCTCCCCCGTTCGGCTACGATGCAAATAGGCACTGCGAGTTTCATTCTGGGGCCCCGGGTCACGATATAGAAGGTTGTCATGCTTTTAAGCACGTTGTGCAGGATCTTTTAGACAACAAGACTATCAATTTCGGAACGGCAGGCCCGAATATAGTCCAGAAACCCATGCCTAATCATGGGGCAAACGCCGTTCTGACTGAGGAAGGTCTGAATCTTATTATGAATGTTGAAGATTTAAAGACGCCGCTGAGCGAGATAAAGAGCCGACTGTTACGAGGAGGTGTTTACCCAGGATGTAACGAGTATTGCTTAGATTGTTGGACCCTAGCTGGGGGGTGTGAGGATTTGAAGAAAGGCATTCAGGCTTTAATTGATGAAGGTATATTGCAGTTTGATCAAGCGGCAACTGACGAGCCTGCAGGGGCAGTAGTGGATAATCGGAGTGATGTGGCCACGGTAACGATTCCGCGGAAGACGATCACTATTGCAGCACCAGCCCAGCGACCTCCGATCACCATAACTAAAGCCGGGCCAATCCCGTACGAGAACACGAAAGCAGTCCCATGGTCATATGGGTTAGAGGTGTATTGTGATGGGATAAAGATTGATGTTAACCAGCAGCCGGCTGAGATTGTGGATAATGTTGTTGGTTCAGGAGGCATGACGAGGAGCGGCAGGATCTTTATATCTCCCGAAGTGGAGGCTGAAAGACTAGCGAAAGGAAAAGGGAAAGCGGTTGAAAATGTTCCAGCGCAGGCAAGTGAAAAAGAAGCAGCATCGAAGGATGTGGAAGAATTCATGCGCTTAATTCGAAAAAGTGATTATAAGATTGTGGAGCATCTACAGCAGACACCGTCCAAAATATCTATCCTGTCATTGCTGTTGTGTTCGGAAGCCCACAGGAATGCTTTGCTGAAAGTCCTGGACACTTCTTTTGTACCCCAGGATGTCTCCGTAAATCAGCTAGAAGGAGTATTGGCACATGTGAATGCAGGCCACAGTCTGGGCTTTACCGATTTCGACTTGACTCCGAAAGGGAGGGATCATAATATGGCATTACACGTATCTGTTGAGTGTAGAGGGTCGGTAATGTCGCACGTATTGGTTGACACCGGATCATCTTTGAATGTGTTGCCCAAGAAGGCGATGATGAAGCTGGATGTTCGAGGGATTTTGTGTACACCCAGTGATTTGGTAGTCAGAGCGTTTGACGGCACGCGGAGAACAG
Organism: Lathyrus sativus; assembly: GCA_963859935.3. Classification (NCBI taxonomy): domain Eukaryota; kingdom Viridiplantae; phylum Streptophyta; class Magnoliopsida; order Fabales; family Fabaceae; genus Lathyrus; species Lathyrus sativus. The sequence continues at coordinate 41,209,792 of OZ012737.1, read as the reverse complement.
TCTTCGGATCGATTACCTTGCCTCTGCAGGTGGGGCCGGAAGTGTTTGCAACTGAGTTTTATATCATGGATATACAGCCTGCGTACAGCTGCTTGCTTGGAAGACCCTGGATTCATGGGGCAGGGGCAGTCACGTCCACCCTACATCAGAAGTTAAAATATATGGTCGGAGACAGTGTAGTCACCGTGTGCGGAGAAGAAGACATCCTGGTCAGCCATCTATCTTCATTTAAATATGTGGAAGTCGACAGAGAGATCCACGAGACACCATGCCAGGCATTCGAAGGTTTGCGCATCAAGGACAAAGGTCCCGGGCCGAGCAAAGTGCCAGAGATAGCTGTCTCATCGTATAAAGAAGCTCAAGCGCTAGTGGAAGCAGGAGAAGCCAAGGGCTGGGGAAAAGTGCTGGACATTCCTGTGAAGATAGACCGGTTCGGACTGGGGTACCGACCGTCGACATCAACTCCTTCCGTGGGGGCCCCCCGTTTCAGAAAGTCAATCACCATCTCTGCCAGTGGAGTATGTCATGAAACTGTCAATGCTGCTTCAGAGTCTGATGAAGGAGACAGCGACTGTGATATGGATGCCTGGATTCAGCCAAGCACGCCAGGACAAGGACTGTGCAACTGGTCTATTCAGGAGCTTGTTCCTGTGACTTTTAAACAGTAATGCTTTGCTTTATTAATTGTTGAATAATCTGATGTCTTGCCCGGGGCATCAGGATTTGCTTAGGGCTGTGTTGTTATAAACATTGCGTGTTAATCATTAAATAAATGGCGTTTTGTCATGTGCAAATACCGTAATCTCTGTCTTTCTTATTTTGTATTTTTCAATAAAATGGCAACGTGGTTATTCGCTTTATACGCATTTTGAAGCACTTAACCATTCCTTTTGCAGGATAACATTTTCAGATGACATCCTTGAACCACCTATGACTCGTCCCGACTTTGAGCACCCGGTGTTTCAGGCCGAAGAGGAGGTTGTCGAAGATAGCGACGTTCCTGAAGAACTGTCTTGGTTAGTGAAGCAAGAGGAAAGAGCCATTCTGCCTCACGACGAGGTTATCGAAATTATCAATTTGGGGTCGGAAGGGGTTGAGAAGAATATTCGTATCGGAGCCGCATTGCAGAGTGATATCAAGCGAAGACTGGTTGAAATGCTCCGAGAGTATAGTGATGTATTCGCTTGGTCGTATGAGGATATGCCAGGGCTCGATACAGATATGGTCGTGCACCGCCTGCCATTGAAAGAAGATTGCCCGCCGGTCAAACAAAAACTTCGCAGAACACGACCAGATATGGCAATGAAGATCAAAGAGGAGGTGCAGAAACAGTGGGACGTTGGTTTCCTGGCTGTGACGAAGTATCCCTCATGGGTTGCCAACATCGTACCAGTGCCAAAGAAAGATGGCAAGGTTCGGATGTGCGTGGATTATAGAGATTTGAATAAAGCAAGCCCAAAAGACGATTTTCCACTTCCTCACATTGACGTGTTGGTTGATAATACTGCTCAGTACTCCGTATTTTCCTTCATGGATGGCTTTTCAGGCTATAATCAAATTAAAATGGCGCCAGAGGATATGGAGAAGACTACTTTCATAACGCCGTGGGGAACATTTTGCTACAAAGTGATGCCCTTTGGCTTGAAAAATGCTGGGGCAACATATCAGCGTGCGATGACGACTCTTTTTCATGACATGATGCATAAAGAGATCGAAGTTTATGTTGACGATATGATTGCCAAATCCCAGACGGAGGAAGAGCATCTGGTGAATCTGCTGAAGTTGTTTAAAAGGCTTAGGAAGTTCAGGCTGAGGCTGAACCCTAATAAATGCACCTTCGGGGTGAGATCGGGTAAACTGCTGGGGTTTATCGTAAGCGAAAGAGGAATAGAGGTCGATCCTGCTAAAATAAAAGCGATTCAAGAAATGCCGACGCCTAAAACAGAGAAAGAGGTGCGCGGGTTTTTAGGGAGGTTGAACTACATTGCCCGGTTCATATCTCACCTAACGGCCGCGTGTGAACCATTATTCAAGTTGCTAAAGAAAGATCAAGCTGTAACGTGGAACGAAAATTGTCAAAAGGCGTTCGATAAAATAAAGAAGTATCTGCAGGAGCCTCCTATTTTGATACCCCCAGTGGCAGGTAGACCCTTGATAATGTATTTGACGGTTCTTGAGGGAAGCATGGGTTGTGTTCTCGGTCAACACGACGAGACAGGGAGAAAAGAGCATGCGATCTATTACTTGAGTAAGAAATTTACAGACTGTGAATCTCGATACTCAATGCTGGAGAAAACTTGTTGCGCGCTAGCCTGGGCCGCCAAGCGTTTGAGGCAGTACATGCTGAATCATACAACCATGCTCATCTCGAAGATGGATCCTATCAAATATGTATTCGAAAAGCAGGCGTTGTCAGGAAGAATTGCCCGGTGGCAGATGGTCTTGACTGAATATGACATTCAATACGTCTCGCAAAAGGCTATAAAGGGGAGTGTGCTGTCTGAATATCTGGCAGAGCAGCCTATTGAAGAGTACCAATCGATGAGGTTTGATTTTCCTGACGAGGATATCATGTACCTAAAGATGAAGGATTGTGAAGAGCCGTTGCCAGACGAGGGACCAGAGTTGGGTTCCAAATGGAAGATGATATTTGACGGAGCTGTGAATGCTTACGGTAGCGGAATAGGGGCAATCATCACCACGCCGCACGGGTCGCACATCCCGTTTACTGCCCGATTGACCTTTGCCGTTACCAACAATGAGGCCGAATACGAAGCTTGTATAATGGGGCTCGAAGAAGCCATTGATTTGCGAATCAAGCATCTAGACGTATACGGAGACTCAGCTCTGGTGGTGAATCAGATCAAAGGGGAATGGGAGACACGTCAGCCCAATTTGATACATTACATGAATTATGCAAGGAGATTGTTGCCTTTCTTTGACAAAGTTGAATTGCATCACGTACCGCGGGCAGAAAATCAAATGGCTGACGCCCTTGCCACTTTGTCTTCCATGTACAAGGTCAACTTCTGGAACGAAGCTCCCCAAATCACTATCTCTCGGTTGGACAGGCCAGCTTATGTATTTGCTATTGATGAAGCATCTGACGACAAACCGTGGTATTTCGATATCCTTAATTTCCTGAAGAATAAAGAATATCCGGCTGGGGCATCCAGTCAAGATCAGAAGACTCTCAGGAGATTAGCGGGCAATTTCTACTTGAATCCGGATGGCGTCTTATACAGAAGAAACCACGATTTGGTGTTGTTACGTTGTGTAGACGAGAAAGAGGCAAAGCTTCTCATGGAGGAAATTCACGAAGGTGCCTTTGGTACGCATGCTGGTGGGCATGCTATGACGAGAAAGCTGCTGAGGGCAGGTTACTTTTGGCTGACGATGGAAACTGATTGTTTCAAGTTCGCAAGGAAGTGCCACAAGTGCCAAGTCTATGCTGACAAGATACACGTGCCTCCGAGTCCTCTAAATGTGATGTCATCTCCATGGCCATTCTCGATTTGGGGAATCGATATGATTGGGAAGATCGAGCCGACGGCTTCTAACGGGCATCGGTTCATCCTAGTAGCAATCGATTATTTCACCAAGTGGGTGGAAGCCGCGTCTTACGCGAATGTAACGAAGCAAGTGGTGGCCAGATTCATCAAGAGAGATATCATTTGCCGATATGGGATTCCCGAGCGGATAATCACGGACAACGGCTCTAACCTGAACAACAAAATGATGAAGGAGCTCTGTCAGAATTTCAAGATCGAACATCACAACTCCTCCCCTTACCGACCCAAGATGAATGGCGCTGTTGAGGCGGCCAATAAGAATATCAAGAAGATCGTCCAGAAGATGGTGGTGACCTATAAGGATTGGCATGAAATGCTACCCTTTGCGTTGCACGGCTATCGTACGACGGTACGCACATCAACCGGGGCAACTCCGTTCTCGTTGGTATACGGAATGGAAGCGGTACTACCATTGGAAGTAGAGATCCCTTCTTTGAGGGTATTGCGAGATGTCCAACTGGACGAGGCAGAATGGGTAACGAATAGATTGAATCAATTGAGTTTGATGGATGAGAAGAGGCTAGCTTCTCTAGCATATGGTCGTTTGTACCAAAGACGAATGAAGAAAGCGTACGACAAGAAGATACTTCCGCGAAGCTTTCAGACGGGCGACCTTGTGCTGAAAAAGATTCTCCCGCCGCAAGCAGATCACAGGGGCAAGTGGACCCCCAACTACGAAGGGCCATACGTTGTCAGAAAAGTCTTTTCAGGAGGAGCGTTATTGTTGTCCACCATGGACGGAGAAGACTTTGCGTCACCTGTGAATTCGGACGCAGTTAAAAAATACTTTGCTTAAAATAGACCCGCTGGACAGAAAAAGAGAGTCCAGGCAAAAATGGGGCATCCTGGCGAACCAAAAACAGAATGAAAGGTTCGGGCAAAAGTTAGGGATAAAATTGAAAAAAATGTACACCCGCGAAGTTGAAAACCTACACTGGGCAGCTTCGGCAAAAAAGGGTATCCCGGTGAACTGAAAACCCGTAAAGGGCGGTTCACGCAAAAGTTAGGGATTTGAAAAGCAAATGACTGCGGTCCGAATTTGATATTACAATAAGCATCAATGCGGGAGAATATGTTGGAGGAGCCAGTTATCGGATACAATCTCTTCAGAAGTGGGGATACCGGGAAAGCATTAGAGTCGGATGAGTCATAGGAGGATCAGTTCGTGGTGTTCATCTGCATCCCGTTGCCGACATGTGTACAAATTTAATTTGTCAAAATATTCGTGCTTCTTGTGCATACTTATGTATTTGCTTTGCGTAGCTTCCTCTTTTCAGGAGTTACATCCCGTGTACAAAAACTCCGCCCATTCAGGGGCCCGATCAATGAAAATATGTTATTCAGTATTTGACACTATTCTTTATGGTTTTGTGCATGGTTAACGCCTAAGTTTGATGAAACTAGCATGAGTATAACATCACTGGCCCTTGCCAACAATTGTTAAAGCTTTGAATTAACTGAGTGTAACGTCACTAACCTGAATTGATTTGATTGCATAGGCTTGTCGTGTCTTGTTTGTGTTGTTGCAGGTTTCGTAACCATACGAGAAATACAATCAAAAGATCGCGATAACGAAAGACTTGATCCCCACGTAGGTCACGCATGTTCTTCCTGAAGAAGGATAGAATTTCCCAGCTAGCCGTAGCTTACTCAAAGGGAGCAGAAAAGTTATTCGTCCTCAACAGAGTTTGGCGATTCCAAGATCGTAAGACTGTATTCAGACAGGTTCATCTTTCCCTGCAGGGTCATGCACTCTCCCCCCAGCGGAGTCAGTGGATTTTCCCCGAGAGAATCATCCTGTCCCCAGCAGAATTCAGCAAGTGTTCATTCCTTCCAGTGGAACTCGAAGATTAAGACTCTCCCAAGCAGAGTTGATGGTGGTTCCTGTCATTTATTTTGTCAGAGATACTGTGTAATATCAGTTCACGTTCCAGCAGAAAGTCCGATCGTAATATGCACATCTGCTATTCCCCAGCAAAGTTATATTCCCCAGCAGGGGGTTACCTCAACAAGTTGCTCGGCTTGAGTTCCCAATTTCCCAGCAGGGTCGACTTCACCCTTCCAGCATTTATTTTGCTGGAATAATTCTGTAGCATCTGGCTATCCCCGGCGGAGTCGGCATTATCCTTCCAGCATTTATTTTGCTGAAGCAATTTCTGTACTTTAGCAGTTCAGGTGGAGAGAATTCTTGCTCAAATGAACAATCAAACATTCAAGATCTCGGCATGAGACATCCAATGATAATGTCAGTTTCGGCAGTATTCCCCCACAGAGTTAGCATGACGAGATTCTCTTTGTCTCTAACAGAGTCATTTATGCAAATGTCTCTTATTTCCCCCGCCAGAGCTGCCAGGATAAGTTTCTCTTTATTCCCAGGCAGAATTAGTTGTCATCAAGGGTTCCATGAATCAGAATTTCAGAGGCCACCGCCGGTTATCAGAACAGGCGTCTAATAGCTTGGTTTCCAGACATCCCCAGTAGCGTCTGTCTCAAAGTCGCTGTCACGTCAGTGCTAAGAAGTTTGTGGGTGAGGATCCTTGGAGAACTAAGTCCTGACGTGGACAATTTATTCCTATATTGACGGGATTTCTTCAGAAGTGGGCGTCCTAACGTGGACAGATTTATTTCCCCGGATTGGTGAGGTGTGTTAGTCCTAACGTGGATAGATGTGGGTTCTCGAAATTAGTGGAATGGGAGGTCATGACGTTGACAAAAGTGATTACTCTTTGTGTTGGTGTCCTGACGCGGACAGATCAGACCAGCGTGTGAGTCCTTACGTGGACAAGTCTTATTTCCTCAGCGGGTCGAAGACGCCCGAGTCCTAACGTGGATAAATCAAGACGAGATCAGTGTCCTGACGTGGACAAATCAAAGAGATTATTATTCCTAACGCGGAGAAGTGGGTCCTGACGTGGACGATGTAGTCCTTACGCGGACGTATCAGAAGAGGATTCCTTACGTGGAAAGAGGTGATTCCTAACGTGGAAAGTATGGAGTCCCTACGTGGACAGATTACGATGGCATTCCTTACGTGGAAAAATGCAGTCCTGACGCGGACAAATCGGAAAGAAGTTGGTATTCCTTACGTGGAAAGATCAGAGTCCTTCCGTGGACATATCAAGAGCATCCCTTACGAGGAAGAAAAATGGTTTCCTTACGTGGGGAGACGAGTTTATTCCTTACGTGGAAGGATCAGAGTCCTCACGCGGACATATCAAGATTGATTCCTGACGTGGAAAGAAAGAGTGTATTCCTGACGTGGAAAGAGTTTAGTCCTGACGCGGACAGATCAAAGAAGTCATTCCTAATGTGGAAGAAGAAGATTTCCTCCTTACGTGGAAGGATCAGAGTCCTTACGCGGACATATCAAGATTGATTCCTGACGTGGAAGATTGATGTACTCCTTACAGAAAGAAGTTGGTATTCCTTACGCGGAAAGATTGGAGTCCTGACGCGGACGTGTCAAGTGGTATTGGAGTCCTTACGTGGACAGATGAATATAGTTCTCCTTACGTGGAAAGATGGAAGGTTTAGTCCTGACGTGGACAGATCCAGACGAAGTCTTAGTCCTAACGTGGACAGGTGTTACTCCTAACGTGGAAGAGTGTTACTCCTAACGTGGATGATTCAGTTTATGGAAATGCAGACGAATTATCCCCAGCGGAGTTGCCGAGATCTTTCTGGGTTAACAGCAAGTGGAGTCCTAACGTGGACAGGTTTTAGTTGAGATTTCTTCGTATTGATGACGGACAGAGGCCTAATGTGGACAAGCAAGCAATCTGTTATGACAGAATCATTTTCAGAACGATGAAGACAATCCCCAGCACAGTCGCACGAGATCAGTGGGTCGCCGCAACAGTTAAATTCAGCTGATGAATGTCGTTCCTCAAGCAGTGGCGCAGTTTATTTCTGCGGTTGGCAAATTTCTGGTTTCACTAGTATTCAACCGTCTCGTACCGCGAATGTCTGAAGACTCCAGGCCCTTCACCCAATCGGGTCCAAGTCGCTTGAATAGGGGCAGCTGTTGCACCCTAAAATTTGCCCAACCTTATTCACTTGGTTTATGTTTCAATGTCATTAGCATTTGCATATAGAGTCATGTACATAGACTAATCATCTGCATAGCATAAGCATAGCAAGTCATGCAACAGGGGACCAATCATTATTCTCATCTCTAGAAGCCTATCAAGAGGTTATTATCCCAATTCAATCTTATTCAAGTCATCAAGAAAGAATTTGAAAGCAAAGAGCTCAGCAGATCAAGCCTTGAGTCCATCTCCTAGCTGAGGGTATCTGAGGGTCAACAAGAGGATTGTGAGCTGTGAGTTGAAGGCATGGAGAGTATCTAGACATTATGAGAGACTTACAAAGTCATTTAAAGAAGGAGACAAGTCATTGATGAGAGCACAAGAGCTACAGCTGAAGGCAGTCAACTAGGGTTTCATCTGGGTCAACCCTAGGTCAACCCTAGGTCAATTGACTGATTTAAAGGGCATTCAAGTCTAGTGGAGAGATGTGGGGTTCATCATTGGACATATAAAGAAGGATATGGAGATATGCCAAGGAGAATTCAAGAGAAATCAAGGAGAAGAGGAGTTTCTAAATTAGGGTTTCTGTGTAAAATCCCCTAGTTTAGGTCAAATTTCCAAGCAAGATAAGTCAAAATGCTAGCTTCAAATGGCTTCTTGGCCAACATGAAACTTGTAGAGGATCTCAAGACCTTTAATTTGAGTGGTGGAAGACATCAAGGAGATTTATATAACTCAAGTTATGGTCCTTGCAAGTTACAGGTCATCTGAGGTATCTGAAATTTTGTCTGTGAAAGTGACTTGACTTCCAAGCAATTTTTACCCCTCAAGGAGATTTCAAATGAATTCTTGGTTAACATAAGAATTGTTCCTCATTGTCTTATATTTCTAGAATGGTATAGCATGCCCTCATATGATGTGTGGAACTCAACTTATGGTCTTGGCAAGCAAAGGGTATTTTGGGCATTTGTAAATTACAGGTCATTTTAACTCATGTCCAAAACTCATACAAGGAGGCCTCAAATGGAAAAACTTACAACATCAAACTTGTTCAAAATGTGATTTTGAGTCTAGAAAGAAGGTCACAAATTGTTGGAAAAGCCCATAACATGAAGTTGCATGATTGGTCCAAATTTGAACTAAAATGGCTTATAATTTGAATAAAGTCAAGATGAAAAATGGTTTGGGAGATTTATAAGTCCAAATGGAGACTTCCAATATATGATTTTGAATGGAAAAGACATTCTAAGAACAATGGTTCAAACACTTTTTTGAGTTTAGTGGAAGATTTCAAAGTTATCCTTGGTTACTTGCATTTTAAGAAACATAGCCAAAATGAATCAAAGTTGGAAGGCAAGGGAATGTGTAAGAGGGATCTAGAAGTTACCATTGAACACTATATATTCATGAAATGAAGATTGATCAAGGGTTGGACTCATTTTTCACCAAGAATTTCCCAAATTCTCTCATTCTTTCTCATTGCATTTTCACTTCAATTCCTCAAATTCTTCATCAATCATCATCAAAATCAACTTCATTATACTGATTCATCATCATAGATCAGAATTCAACCAAGAACAAGGTGTGATCAATCCATTTTCGAGCACTTCCATCATCAACATTAAGATTGCAATTTCAAGTTGACAGCACAATTCAAGCCAAGTTTCATTCAAGTGTTGCATACAGAATCAAGTAGTGCAAGTGTAGATCAAGATCCAAGCCTCACAAGCCTCAGATCCACAAGATTCATCATCATCCACAAGATTTCACACCAGGTGCATTTTCTCTGCCACAGCTTGATGTAGTTAGTTTAGCATAGATTTGTTAGTATAAATGTGATGTAGGATGTTAGTAGAGCAATTAGGATGAGTTTGGAGTGGTTTGATGATGATTGTTAGCAGGTTGTAAAAACTGTTAGGACCTAGAACTCGTGGATTAGTGCATTAGAATCTTAGGTTGTTAGCGCAGGAGGATCACCATTAGTTATAGATTAGATTAGTGTAAGTTTGATTGAGAATTAGGATGATGAGTTGCAGAGTGTTTTCATGGTGACCAGAGATTATTGCTATCGGGTTGAGAGTTGTATTGAGTTTCAGATTGAACTAATGCCATAGGCTTGTAGAGGGAGGAATTCTGAGTGTTTTTCATGTTTGGAGCGTGGCATTTCGTGGACTGGAGAGGGAGAACTGAGAGCTTGAAGTTGGCTCGTGCATGGAGCTTCATGGAATGCAAACCCTAATTCTCAGATCCAATGAAGAAGACGAAATCATGGCCGTCTGTTTGGTGTTAGACCTTTGACCTCAGAGCCCATCGTGTGGCTGAGGTTTAATCTGATTTTGGAGGGAATTAGTTTGGTGCCCTAAACGCACCGTTTCATTAATTGAAACGGGCGGGCCTGAGTGTTGATTGCTAATCCCACCACCCTGCTGCCAAGCCCAATCAATCTGAATGTGATTTCCTATGCTATTTTCACCCCCAGCTTGTTTTTTTATTTTCTTTAATGCTGACTTCGTTCTGGGCTTAGTAAATTCGCTAGTCACACCCCACCACTGTCTGGCCCATCCAAATATCAACTAGGGCGCCTGCTATTCTTACCCCCCTCCCTCTCATTTTAATTTCAATTGTTTTTTTATTCCACTTTAATTTTTACCAACTTTAAAAATTCATAATAAATACATAAAAAATCATTTTTAATTCATTCTTTTTACATCATTTTCATTAGAATGTCTAGAAAATTGTCATTAAATAAAATTGCATTTTTATTTTTATTTGATATTTTTTTCATATTTTCTAAATAAATGTCATTTTAAATAGCTTCATTTCATGCATGATTTTAGTAATTTTTGTTCTATTAAATGCTTTCATATTTTTGGTTCATTCTTTTTATGTTGTTTAGATTAGATATTGAACTTGTAGAAACAATTTAGTTCCCATTTTTAGGAATTAATTTTAGGTGCTTAATGTAGGCTTGAACAACATGAACAAATTAGGGTTTTTTAGGTGATGACTTAGGAAGTTTGGTTCTTTCCCTTAGGACTTAGGATTTAACTAGATTAGTTATGGGACTATAGGGGCTATGGGTAGCTATTAGATCCCTTAGAAAAGTCAGGATTCCCCTACTGCTATTAATACTCTGTGTATGTCTGATTGACTGGTGTGGTGTGCCCTCTGGGGATTATTGCTTGCTTGCTTGGGTATTGGGTTTGTCTGGGGACCTGGGAGAGCTGAAGACTTTAGGAGATGAAGACCATTGGAGATCCAAAGATTGAAGATCAACTGCCAGAGTTGGAGAGGAAGATTCTTGCTAGCAGATGCTGAGGAGATTAGGGTTTAGGAGCTAGGCAGAGCTCTAGGTTAAAAAGTTTGTTTCTCAAACATGGATTGCCTTGTCTGCATCCATTCTTCTCTGTGATTCAGAGTCTCTCTAAGACACTCACCCCCTTCCTTTGGAAGGCTTGGTGATAGTGTCTATGAGATAGAACTCTTGAGAGAAAATGTCTTTTGTGTTAGAAGCAGTCTGTTCACCACCTTTGGTAGTCAACTGATTGCTTAACACCCAATTCACTCTTGTGACTGATCCCTCATCCTGGAGGTTTGAGCTTGAAGGAAAGCCATTGCAGATAGAAGACTGAGGACCAAAGCCCTTATCTGAAGGCCATGAAGATGGAAATTGATGCTTGTTGAAGCCTGTAGCTGATTGGAGATTACTTGAAGCCAGATGTTGATTCAGAGCTGCTGATGCTGTTTCTTTTGCTGTTGTATTTTATTGCTGATGTATTGATTGGTTTTCTAGACTGTATTGTTTGCTGTCTACCCTGCTGGGTTGAAAGTGAAGTCTGTTCACTTTTGCCTATTGTTTTCTAGGTTCGAGGTTGAGTGGGACTCCCTTGCCTCGCTTGTACTGTTGCATCCATGCATTTTACTGCTTTATTATATCTGTTATTGTTTCTGTTTCTGCCTATCCCGTAGGATCTCTGTTTCTCTCTGCGCAAGAGAGGAGCATGATAGACACTAGGTCTTAACCCATGCATGATAACATTAGGTTAGTTTGTTTCCCTTCGCAACCGTAGGTTAGAGTTCTGTCTCTTTCTTTCTCAAAACAAACAGAAAAACACATAAAGATTTCAAACACAATAAAAGACACTTCTTTCGTAAAAGAATGTGAACTCATCAAAACGTCATTTTTGTCCGCTTGGACCGCTAATCAGAAAACCTTTTTTCAGAAAGAATAAAATCAACCAAGACAAGCTTGTGTCTTCCGTAGCCCGAACTACGTTTGCTCTGATCTTCCATGCTGTGTGGAAGTACGTAGGCATAGGATGCGATATCCTAGCGAGCAACCTTCCCCTCCTTTCCCGTAGGTAGGCGAACTACGTTGACTCTGATTTCTCGTTCCAGGCGGGAATACGTAGGCATAAAGTGCGATACTTTGCCGAGTCATTTTTATTTTCATTTTATTTTCTTTTTCACCCTTGACCTATAGTTTAGATAGAATAACAATCCATACCCGAAAACAAGCGTGGATCCCATCGAGTACGATGGACGTGAGGGGTGCTAATACCTTCCCCTTGCGTAACCGACTCCCGAACCCAGGTTTTGGTTGCGATGACCATACCTTTCCCGTGTTGTGCGAGGTTTACTCTGAGCGTTTCCTTTCCCTCCCGTGGGATAAATAACGCACGGTGGCGACTCTTCTGTTCAGCCGGCGCCGATTTTCGCAGTAGCGACAAGTATCCTTGATATATAAGGATCATTGGTGGTGTGGAGATAATAATATAATAGTTAATAGTAATATTGGTGGTATTATTATTATTATTATTATTATTATTATTATGATTATTATGATTATTATCATCAGTATGAATATTATTATTGGTGGGTGTCCCTGATATGGGAGGATTATTGGTGGTGAATTGGTGTAGATATAATAATATAATAACTAATAGTAATATTGGTGGGGGTATTATTATTATTATATTTATTATATTAATTATTATTATTATTATTATTTTGGTGAGATAATAACATTATTATTATTATTATTGTTATTATTATTAATAGTATTATTATGATTAGTATTATTAATATTAGTAATATTATTATATTATTTTATTATTATTATTATTGGGATTAGAGAATTAAAATAGAGAATGGGAGGGGTTAGTAGTTTTACGATACATTGGGAGAAGTTAGAGAAAGTGGAAAAAGAACGATAGAAAGGAGAGAACGGAAAAGGGAACGGAAAAGGGAGCGAAGAACGAAGGATACGGGGGAAAATCAGAATTGGCCAAACCTTGGAGGATTCTTTCATCGATCAACCGATTAACAAGGTAAGGGGGGAGAAACTTGATTGGGATGGTATATACATGTATAGGGTAGAGGGGATTCCTTAACCCCGTAGGAAAATTCCGATCTATGAAGTTTTATATTGGCATGCTTGTTATTGTTGTTGCTAATGCTAAATTGATGCTTGATATTGATGAATTGTTGATTGGTATTGGTGAATTTGGTATATATATATATATATATATATATATATATATATATATATATATATATATATATATATATATATATATTATGGTGATGTTGTCGCTACTGCGAAAATCGGCGCCGGCTGACAGAAGAGTCGCCACCGTGCGTTATTTATCCCAACGGAGGGAAAGGAAACGCTCGAAGTAAACCTCGCAAAAAACGGGAAAGGTATGGTCATCGCAACCAAAACCTGGGTTCGGGAGTCGGTTACGCAAGGGGAAGGTATTAGCACCCCTCACGTCCATCGTACTCGATGGGATCCACGCTTGCTTGGGTTGTCTACAGGATGCAAAAACAATCTATCTACGGCTGCTAAATCTAAACGGAAGGAAATTGACTCGATAGAGCGTCGCACTCTACGCCTACGTATTCTCAAGAGAGAAAGTCAGAGTCAACGTAGTTCGGGACTACGGGGAAAATTGGCTCGCCAAGACCTCGCGTCTTGTGCCTACGTACTTCCATACTGCGCAGAAGATCAGAGCTTTACGTAGTTCAGGCTAACTACGGCTAAACAGGACGTTCTCACACAGCAGTGAGAAATCAAACTGGTTTTATAGGTTCGGGAACCTATAGGAAAAACTATGGTCTGGTCTCAAATGCACTCGGGCAAGAGAGAAAAAGGGTAACATCAGTCGTCAGCGGGAAAGTCTCGATCGCACAGCAGCGAGAGAACAAAAGGTTAATTGTTAGTGTGCTCGCTAGGATATCGCATCCTATGCCTACATATCCTCGTCTGGTACGAGGAATCAGAGCAGCTGTAGTTCGGCTACTTCGGGACCACAGCTCAAATCTCGTTTTATTGATATTCTGAAAAATGATTACAATGAGTGAATACTGAAAAATAATCTCCTAGGACATATTATCCTATCCTATGAAAAATCAAATGAAAAAGAGTCCCCTAACAAGTGGACTTCTAAATCTATCCCTAAAATAAACTCCATGAAAAATGATATCCTAAAAGAAAAATATTAAATCTACAATGTAATATTTTTTGACTATTTTTTTCAAGTATCTTTCTTTTCCATTTCCCTTTTTTCTTTTGAATATTTTTCATGCATATTTTTTCTATATTCTTTTTCCTTTTTAATATATTTTCTTTTCTTTTTCAATATATCTTCTATTCTTTTTCAATATATTTTCTTTTCTTTTTCAATATATTTTCTCTTCTTTTTCACTTTTCTTTTTCTTCTTTATATTTTTTTTTCTTTTTTAATATATTTTCTTTTCTTTTTCACTTTTCTTTTTCTTCTTTATATTTTTTTTCTTTTTCAATATATTTTCTTTTCTTTTTCACTTTTCTTTTTCTTCTTTATATTTTATTCCTAAAAAATAAAGAAAAAATACAAAGGGGAGGGGTACACTGCTATAGGGGTGTTCAGGCAGAAAAAAAATAAAGCCAAAACAAGGGCCCAGCCCAATATACAGCGAAAACGGGGGAGGGGGTGCTATGAGCGAACTGAGGGGTGATACCAGCAAAAATCTCGTTGGGCTTGAGGCCCAATGCTAACCCAAAAACACAGACATGGGGAGTGGATGCCAAAAACTGGGGGTGTGATCTGGGAAGGGAATTAGGCCCAAGGCCCATGCCCACTGAGTCCAACACTCTCCCTCACTCTCGTTCTGAAACCCTAATAGATCTTCTTCTTTCTCCCTCTCTCACGGCGCCGTCCTCCAACATCCTCCAACGCAACCTCATCAACGCCGGTAAACACAAAACTTCCCTCAACAACCACCGTCCCCTTCAACTCAAGCTTCTCTCAAACTCTCCCTATTCATCCTTCACAAAGAAAACTCATCCGCACTGAACATCCATGGATTCGGACACGAAGGTGAGTTGAGAGATCCGTTGATTCGAGCTTCGATGAAGATTCACGGAGAGGATGAAGATCTGAAAGATCTTCGCGAAGCAGCAGAAGATTCGACGAACCCTGGAACATTTTCTGATGATCTGGAGATCTCTGGAGATTTGGAGCTTCGCGAAGAAGATCTTTGAACGTTGTTGAATATTCATCTGGAAAATGATGAAGTTCTTGAAGTGGAGACCAATTGTTGAAGACGACCTGGAGTGAGATCTTGATGCGTTACCAGAGATTCTTGAAGAGCTCGCTGAATGGGCGAATCTGGGGAAAAAACTGAATGAAGAACCTGAAGATCTCAACGATGTTGTTGAAGAACGAGGAAACCTGGAGACTCGTGTTGAAGGTGAAGAATCTTGATGATGAACGGACGAAGAACTCATTGCAGGACGTTTGAAGAACTCTGGATCGTGATGAACACGGTGGATCTCGGATGAAATTTGAAGTGAATCTTGTTGATGATGATCGGAGAGGGATATTCCTGGATTAGTTGATTATGGAAGATGATTGTCTGTTGATGAAATTGGGGATGATCGGAGACGATGATGATGATTGGTGATGGAAGGATGATGAAGATCGACCGGAGAAGAGATGAAGTTCTGGGTTTTTCGTATTTCCGGTGACTGGTGCGGTGGCCGGAAGTCGTTGGGGATCTGTTACGGTGGCCGGAGCTGGGTTGGGCGGTGGTTGCATGGCCGCCGGCCATGCAACTGGTGGAGTCCGGTGAGGTTTGTGGAGAGGACAGGTGGCACTGGTGAGTGGGGAAAATGGATGCATGCGTGCCACTTGTTGTGAGGCGTGGCAGAGAGAGAGATACTGAGGGTACGCGTGGCAGTGTGGAAATGAATGGGGTGGGGCCTCCTGAGACTTACACGTGGAACTGACTTTAAATAGGACTTGCAATGATTTTTCTGGACTCTTCTGGAATGAACAGAAATTGGCCACAAACTGGGCCCTGCGAACTGGGCTTTGGATGAATTGAAAATGAGGCCCAATACGAAAATGATAACAAAAAACCAAAAAAAACTGATATGAAATGGGTTAATGATGGATTAAATGGCTAATGACCCTAATTAAATCTGATTAAAAAGATTAATGGAAAATGATTAAACTAATTAACCAACTAACTAATGATTAAACCTAATTAAATCTCAATTAATCCTAAAAAGAGAATTATCCTAAAAACTCTATTAACTCCAATTAAACTCTAATTAAAAAACTCTAATAAACCCACTAATCTAAAATTTAAGCTAAAAACTCTAATAATCCCCTACTCTAATAATTCCACTAATTAAACTCTATTAAATTTTTATTAAATCCCTAATAACCCTATATGAAATTCTATAAAAGAAAATCTATTATGAATAAAAGAAAAATCTATTTATTCTATTAAGAAAATGGTAAAAATCTATTTAAATTCTATAATATTCTAAAAGAGATTAAAACTATTAAAAACTAGAAAAATCTATCCACATATTAAAATGAAAAAATCTATATTCTATATTAAGAGAAAAGAAATCTATTCTATTAAAATTCTATTTAAAATCCTATGAAAAAAACTATATTATTTATTTAAAAGAAATTCTATGATTAATAAAAGAAAAAAAACTATATTATTCTATTATTCTAAAATGATTTTAAAGCTATAGAAAAATCTAAAAATAGCTAATAAATTCTAGAAAAAATCACAATAATTCCCGAAGGAACAAAAATAGCACCGAACGACAAATAACACTGCGAGAGCGCACAAAAATAGCCGGTAAAAAACAACGGACACCGAAATATCCCTAAAAACAAACAGTGCGAGCTGCAAACACCGGGAATAGCTCGAATTCCCAAAAATACGATTCTACCTATCTGAACTGATTAAAAACACCTGAAACGCGAGACGAGAGCTGTGATCCTGATAAAATCAAAACAAATGAAAAATGTACTGTATGTGATATGCGAATGCGAATGCGGTCATGCGTCGAAACGTGAACCAAATACGGGACCCGGTTGGTCAAATTTTAGGGTGCAACAGCTGCCCCTATTCAGGCGGCTTGGACCTGAATGGTTGAAGAGCGCTCAGCCTTCAAACATTCACAGGTAGATGACGGTTGAATACCAATGAAACCCTGAAATTTGCCAACCGCGGGAATATACTGCAAAACTGCTTGAGGAATAAAGTCCAGAACCGAACCTAGCCGTCACGGCAACAAACTGATCAATCATCTGGTAAAGAACTCCTGATTTTAACACCCGTTACTCGCGTGATACCACTGATAACAATCCTGAGGGTTGCAAAAAACATCTGATCTTCTCACATCGTCTACTGATAGACAGGAAGAGAAATATACTCACATCGTCCGAAGATGGATGGGAAGACCCCCTTGATCCATACTCACATCGTCTAAGGATAGACAGGAAGAGAAATATACTCACATCGTCTAAAGATAGACGGGAAGACACCCTTAATCCATACTCACATCGTCTAAGGATAGACGGGAAGACACCCAAAATCCACGAAGGAAAAAAATTCAATACTCACATCGTCTAAGGGTAGACGGGAAGACACCCATAATCCACGAAGGAAAAAAAATTCAATACTCACATCGTCTAAGGGTAGACGGGAAGACACCCAAAATCCATACTCACATCGTCTAAGGATAGACGGGAAGACACCTAAAATCCATACTCACATCGTCTAAGGATAGACGGGAAGACACCCATAATCCCGAAGGAAAAAAATTCAATACTCACATCGCCTAAGGGTAGACGGGAAGACACCCATAATCCAATCTCGAGATTATCCATCAAATTTCAGAATCCTTTCGTCTACGGGAATTGATGGGAAGAACAATATCCTTAAAGGGGCCACATCATCAGTATGGACCGACGGGAAGAAAACCACCTTCAAAGAGCCATGTCGTTAATAAGAATTGACAATCAGGAAAACCAACTTGAAATGTCATCTCATCCAATAAACAGAAAGAAAACCGCTATCCGAAAGATCACTTTGAAACCCCTCAACATCTAACGATAGCCGGAGAAGACTCGCTGGGGAAACACGCCATCCATATGATCTGACGATAAGAAACCCGCTGAAAAATCACCTGAAACTTCACATCGTCTACTGATAGACGGAAAGAAAGCCATATTCGAACTCAAGACGTCTAACGATAGACGGAGAAACCCACTTATTGGAGGAACACATCGTCAATATGAATTGACGGTAAGAAAAGTCTGTCGATATTAGATGACGGATTGATCAAAGCATAACTGTTGTATGATCTGAAATACGAATAAACTGCTGAATTGCCTGAATACTGCTGCTAGATTAAAGCCCCTGAACCGATCACAGCGTGATTCACGTGCCATATGAGGCTGATAGAAAACCTGGCTTATGCTTCGTATGCATATGCATATGCTAGAATCTTTCTATGGCGTAATGTTCCATTCAGGATGGAAATGCTACGCATTTTGAAAAATGAAATGCAAGTATGATGTGAATATGATGATGCATGCAATATGTTAATGCGGGCTCGAGCTGCTGGAGAAGGTCTGGTACAAAAAACCATTTCAGCAAAATAAATGCTGAAGACGAAGCCAACTCCGCTGGGGATAAACCGGATATCACAGAATTATTCCAGCAAAATAAATGCTGGAAGAGTGAAATCAACTCCGCTGGGGAAATTGGGAACTTAACCGAGCACCTCGTTGAAGTAACACCCTGCTGGGAAATATCACTTTGCTGGTGAATAGCAGATGTGCCAAGTATGATTGGACTTCTCTGAGGATAGCTGACCCGTGCCAATGAAAAACTGGGCTTTTGTTGGAGAAAATAGACGGAGTCTTCCTGCGTACTGCCGAAGATTGGATTTGGAAACTAAGGCGCCAACACGGATGGGCCTCACAGTGATCGTCAACCTGGATTTGACCTTTTAGGCTATCTGTGATGGGTCAGGTACAACTGACGCTGGAAAACATTCTGTCTGCATACACAGTCTCCTGGTTGAAGAGTCAAAGGATAGTAACACAACTTCCCGACATTCGCCTCACACTCGAAAATCGACTGAATCTGCTCGAATAGCCCTGAATAACCCTGATGATACGGAGAAGAACAAACCCTCTCGCTTCTGATATGCCCCAGCTTGCGGGACCTCTGTGGGGATAGTCCTCGAAAGGAAGTCTGAAGATCTGCACCCTGATAGTCTGATATGAAATGCCCCAGCATTCTGAACTTCGGAGGGATACCTTACATCAGATGCTTCTCGAATAAAGAATAACTTCTGCACTCTTACGACGGCCTGCCCCTGATTGCAATGACGTTGCCCCTGGTTAGCTGATTTAGAGTAGTGCCCCCGACTACAAGGTATTTACCGAATCTCGACCTGATTGCCCCAGAATAACTGACTTCGAAAGGCTGACCTGACTGGGGAGCACTTAATGGCTTGCCCCGGCTTGCGGAGCATTCGAGCGCTCTGCATTCTATCCTGACCATACTTTCCACTGTAGGAAACTTTTCTGCTGTCAAGCGCTTACTCGCAAGTAAAACAAGTTGTTCTGCGTAAAAGTCGTATTAATGCAACACATATGATAGTTTTGACATCCAATATGTTCACTGGGAAAAGGGAAAAACAGTTTATAGCATATAATGCACAAAACATTTATCAACATCATTACCAACATGGTAAGAGGAACCCTTTCAGGAGTCAGAATCGACGTGACCTTTACCGAAGTATGCTTTCGAAACAACCTGCTTCAATTAGGACTTTTGAAGGTTATAACGTGGTCAGGTTCACGGTTTTGAAGGAAAGGGTAAAGGCTCAAAGTTTATTTTAACCCACCCATTCTCCTTGATGTTATCCCATCCTACGTTCAGCTAATTCGACCTTAGTGCTCACCTCTCAGAGGCTGAAAGATAGGAGTGATAGTTCGAGAAATTATGATTGTTGAGAGTGACAGCCACTCACCTTCGCATTTAACACTTGAGGTCACACGACTCGTGTTTCATTTGAGGATTTTTCTTTTGTCATCCTTTCATCTTTTTCCTTATCCCTAACTTTTGCCTGGTCTGACTCTTTTTGAGTTTCTTTTGATTTTTTAAGTCCAGCGGGATGCCCTCATTTTTGCCTAAGTCATTTGCTTTGAAATTTTGACTTAGCGGGCTTTTGATTTCTCTTTGCTTTCTTTTTTCGAACAAGTCGTGTGACACTGGTTGTCTGACTCATTGGAGAATGATGTGACTGTCTCACTCTTGATTTAACCATTGTGGTTTTTTAGGCACGATCTCTAGAGGTGTGATTGATCCTCGAACGGACACTCCTTTTTGCAATTTGGACGCTCGGTCAAATTAGCTAACACCTACCCTGCCCCAGGTTAAGATTGAGGGTATTTCATTTTCAGAAAGAAACTCCTACTACAAGGCTCAAAGGGGTTGACAAGGGATTATCTTCCTTATAACTCCGGTGTTTAGGGATTTGAAGCAATGCCTGTACATCATCAGCAGGTTTTGTTTCAAAAGCATACAATCGGAAGTTGCATATCGTTCATCTTCGTCATCCTCCCCAGATTCCTCTTAACCGGGCGTTGGAAATTCGTAAAAAAAATTAGTGAACACGAATGGATTCAATCAAAACATGCATATTTATCCCATTATCATCAATTGAATGAAAACAACAAGTTTTACAAACAAGATTGCAATTTAAAACAGGAAAGAAACTACAAGCGTAAAGAAATGACAAGATAAAACACAGAAAATGCCAGCTTCCTAGAACCGGGTTTTCACATTTGTCCTGCTGCTGAACCAGCCATCTTCACAATCAGTTATTAGAGGCAGCCTGCCACTGTTCTGATCTACCTTCAACGACCCAACCAAATTATAGGGGTGTTCAGGCAGAAAAAAAATAAAGCCAAAACAAGGGCCCAGCCCAATATACAGCGAAAACGGGGGAGGGGGTGCTGTGAGCGAACTGGGGGGTGATACCAGCAAAAATCTCGTTGGGCTTGAGGCCCAATGCTAACCCAAAAACACAGACATGGGGAGTGGATGCCAAAAACTGGGGGTGTGATCTGGGAAAGGAATTAGGCCCAAGGCCCATGCCCACTGAGTCCAACACTCTCCCTCACTCTCGTTCTGAAACCCTAATAGATCTTCTTCTTTCTCCCTCTCTCACGGCGCCGTCCTCCAACATCCTCCAACGCAACCTCATCATCGCCGATAAACACAAAACTTCCCTCAACAACCACCGTCCCCTTCAACTCAAGCTTCTCTCAAACTCTCCCTATTCATCCTTCACAAAGAAAACTCATCCGCACTGAACATCCATGGATTCGGACACGAAGGTGAGTTGAGAGATCCGTTGATTCGAGCTTCGATGAAGATTCACGGAGAGGATGAAGATCTGAAAGATCTTCGCGAAGCAGCAGAAGATTCGACGAACCCTGGAACATTTTCTGATGATCTGGAGATCTCTGGAGATTTGGAGCTTCGCGAAGAAGATCTTTGAACGTTGTTGAATATTCATCTGGAAAATGATGAAGTTCTTGAAGTGGAGACCAATTGTTGAAGACGACCTGGAGTGAGATCTTGATGCGTTACCGGAGATTCTTGAAGAGCTCGCTGAATGGGCGAATCTGGGGAAAAAAACTGAATGAAGAACCTGAAGATCTCAACGATGTTGTTGAAGAACGAGGAAACCTGGAGACTCGTGTTGAAGGTGAAGAATCTTGATGATGAACGGACGAAGAACTCATTGCTGGACGTTTGAAGAACTCTGGATCGTGATGAACACGGTGGATCTCGGATGAAATTTGAAGTGAATCTTGTTGATGATGATCGGAGAGGGATATTCCTGGATTAGTTGATTATGGAAGATGATTGTCTGTTGATGAAATTGGGGATGATCGGAGACGATGATGATGATTGGTGATGGAAGGATGATGAAGATCGACCGGAGAAGAGATGAAGTTCTGGGTTTTTCGTATTTCCGGTGACTGGTGCGGTGGCCGGAAGTCGTTGGGGATCTGTTACGGTGGCCGGAGCTGGGTTGGGCGGTGGTTGCATGGCCGCCGGCCATGCAACTGGTGGAGTCCGGTGAGGTTTGTGGAGAGGACAGGTGGCACTGGTGAGTGGGGAAAATGGATGCATGCGTGCCACTTGTTGTGAGGCGTGGCAGAGAGAGATACTGAGGGTACGCGTGGCAGTGTGGAAATGAATGGGGTGGGGCCTCCTGAGACTTACACGTGGAACTGACTTTAAATAGGACTTGCAATGATTTTTCTGGACTCTTCTGGAATGAACAGAAATTGGCCACAAACTGGGCCCTGCGAACTGGGCTTTGGATGAATTGAAAATGAGGCCCAATACGAAAATGATAACAAAAAACCAAAAAAAAACTGATATGAAATGGGTTAATGATGGATTAAATGGCTAATGACCCTAATTAAATCTGATTAAAAAGATTAATGGAAAATGATTAAACTAATTAACCAACTAACTAATGATTAAACCTAATTAAATCTCAATTAATCCTAAAAAGAGAATTATCCTAAAAACTCTATTAACTCCAATTAAACTCTAATTAAAAAACTCTAATAAACCCACTAATCTAAAATTTAAGCTAAAAACTCTAATAATCCCCTACTCTAATAATTCCACGAATTAAACTCTATTAAATTTTTATTAAATCCCTAATAACCCTATATGAAATTCTATAAAGGAAAATCTATTATGAATAAAAGAAAAATCTATTTATTCTATTAAGAAAATGGTAAAAATCTATTTAAATTCTATAATATTCTAAAAGAGATTAAAACTATTAAAAACTAGAAAAATCTATCCACTTATTAAAATGAAAAAATCTATATTCTATATTAAGAGAAAAGAAATCTATTCTATTAAAATTCTATTTAAAATCCTATGAAAAAACTATATTATTTATTTAAAAGAAATTCTATGATTAATAAAAGAAAAAAAACTATATTATTCTATTATTCTAAAATGATTTTAAAGCTATAGAAAAATCTAAAAATAGCTAATAAATTCTAGAAAAAATCACAATAATTCCCGAAGGAACAAAAATAGCACCGAACGACAAATAACACTGCGAGAGCACACAAAAATAGCCGGTAAAAAACAACGGACACCGAAATATCCCTAAAAACAAACAGCGCGAGCTGCAAACACCGGGAATAGCTCGAATTCCCAAAAATACGATTCTACCTATCTGAACTGATTAAAAACACCTGAAACGCGAGACGAGAGTTGTGATCCTGATAAAATCAAAACAAATGAAAAATGTACTGTATGTGATATGCGAATGCGAATGCGGTCATGCGTCGAAACGTGAACCAAATACGGGACCCGGTTGGTCAAATTTTAGGGTGCAACAGATGTTAGTGAAATTATATGTTGTTACTGCAGTGTTGATAGTAAATATAAATAGAGTTTTGGTGAGATTCTGTGTTGTTACTGTAGTGTGGGTAATGACCATGATTATAGCTTTGGGGAAAATTATATGTTGTTACTGCAGTGTTGATAGTAAATATAAATAGAGTTTTGGTGAGATTCTGTGTTGTTACTGTAGTGTGGGTAATGACCATGATTATAGCTTTGGGGAAAATTATATGTTGTTACTGCAGTGTTGATAGTAAATATAAATAGAGTTTTGGTGAGATTCTGTGTTGTTACTGTAGTGTGGGTAATGACCATGATTATAGCTTCGGGGGAAATTATATGTTGTTACTGCAGTGTTGATAGTAAATATAAATAGAGTTTTGGCGAGATTCTGTGTTGTTACTGTAGTATGGGTAATGACCATGATTATAGCTTTGGGGAAAATTATGTGTTGTTTCCCTATAGTGTCGTTAATGACTATGGATAGGACCTTGGTGAGATTCAGAGTGACTCTGAAGTGTCGGTAATGTACCGTAATGTTGGTTCTAGAGTAGGAAGTATAGGAGAATTGGTAAGTATAATGTTTATTGGTGTTTTGGGATGATTTGGCATATAGGGCATATAGGGTGTTTTACAGTTTTAGGGAAAATTCTGTATGGCTTTTGAGGTATCGATAAAGTGTGTAGGTGATGATTTTGGGAATAGGAATTAGAAGCCTATTGGTTACGGTAATGTGCAAGATTAGTACTAGAATAAACTGAGGATCTGAGTTGAAATGATAGGTACAGTTTGGCCTTGATGCACTGTAAGAATGATGAGTGTGGGAACTAACTTGTGTACTTGGTGATAGTGCATGTTTCCCGTAATAATGACTGGTGGACAATTAGTTGATGTATATGTATGTAGTGATCAGTAGGATCGCGTACCCCCGAGTGGTGGGATATGTTATATCTTGGTGTTAAAGTATGAACTTGTTTATTATCTGGTTGATTTATATGGTGTTGGTGTATGTTATATCTGTACATATGTGCATTGGTGTATGATGATATGATCAGGAGGATCGTGTGCACGTTGAGTGCCTAAATATATTAGTTATGCATTGGTGTGTGCATATCATGGTGTTTTGGTGGGATGAATCATGTCTCAGGAGGAGCGTAAGTGATTCATCCGTACTCCTTTGTGGAGAATGGTGGGGGATAGATCATGTCTCAGGAGGAGCGTAAGTGATCTATCCAGGTTCGATTGAATGAACCAACGAGTCGGTACCGCATGCATGGTGTTGAGTTGCATTTTGCATTATAATATGTTATATTGTAATTTGAACAATAGGTTCGTTATATGGAGTTGTTGGGGTGAATATTGGTGTGTTGGTGTATTTTACTACCTTGTTTACATGTATTACATTACCATTATATTCTGATCATTATTTCTCACCCCTTTGTTGTTGTTGTGGTCTGTGCTTCTTCAGAAGTACAAATAATCCAGGTGCTTAGCTAACTTGGATAGTGGTGTGACAGTCGAGTCGTAGGATGCTCTGATACGTAACACGGGATATGGTTGTTTTAACTGTTTCATGTCAAACTTATTGTAATCCTGTGACGTATCATGAATTTGATGTATTTTATTTTATTAAACAAATTCCGCTGTATTATTTTGAAAAGAATGAATAAAGTATTTTTATAAAATTTGGAGATGTGATATCCCACTTATTGGTGAAAACTCTGATTATTATTATGACATTTATATTTTATTTAATACGGGGAAGTGGGGTGTTACAATTGGTATCAGAGCAGGTCGGTCCGTCCGGCCAGTGTTGTTGAGTTGAGTTGATTCTGTCCTTTGGGATGGAGACTGTGTGTTGTTTAACCTGGTGTTGTGGTTTAAATCCCTAGTATACGGCATGTGTGTGAAAACACTGTCGGTACGTGTTTATTTCCTAACCTTGTCTGCAGAAGCAGGAATGATTCCAGTGGGGGAGAAGTGTGTAATTCTCCGGAATGCTAGGGTGTGGTGGCTTAGTGTGTTGAGGAATGCTATCATAGTTTGGTAAAGATGGTTTGTACCCCATCATGATTTCGGCTGTCTATTAGCAAATTGAGGAACTGATCACCCTTAATCCCTTGTTAATAGTGGACGGGATTGTGCTGGACGGGATAGACGTGTCTTGCAAGCTTGTGTGGCGTGAGCAATGAATTGTCCTGAGTTAAGCTAAGTGCTTAAGGGATTATTTTGAGGAGTTGGCGTAATACGGTGTTGAGACGTTTATTTTGAAGGAAACTTTGAATGAGAAGGAAAGTGAGAAAATTGGGATTTGTCAATTTGTTGAAATTGCCAGAGGTTCCCTGAGGAAGTAAGCGATTTACTATCGGAGTGTGAAGTAAAGCTTACACGTTTATTTTGTTTTTGGGACGAGTCTGATATTGATGACTCCATATTGTATGTTTACGTTGGGATTGGAGAAGTTGAAGAGTCAACTTGAAGACCCGCTGGGGGAGAGGTTCTTTTGTTTGAGTGTGTTACCGTAAGGTGCACCAATTTTTGTTGGTTAGACAGACAGAAGGTTTTGTGAAGCTTTGGGTGAACTATAGATAAGTGAACAAGGTGACTGTCAAGGATAAGTGTTCGCTTCCAAGAGTTAATGATTTGATGGATCAATTGATTGAAGGACATGAGTTTCCGTGTTCGTGAAATCGCGAGTAGAATTATTGTGTTATGGTGTCGAAGGTCGAAGTGGTATCGTAATAGGAGGCTCCACGATCTGCTGTTGAGATTGGAAGTAATCGGGTTTTAAAATATTTAAAGATTGAAAGTGTGTTGGACGGCCTCCTAAGTATGAAATTGTGGTTATACGTTGAATTCCGAGATCGCAGCTTTTTACGGAATCGAAATCGGACACTCGGAAGTCAGGTAACGGTCGAAAATAGAATTTCGGGACTGTCATGTTCGCCGAGATTCGCCTGGCGAAGTGCCCTGAGCAGAAAAATGTTGTTGTGGTATTTTTGTCGTAACGGGAGAACCGTAACTCGGAATGACGCCCGGTTCGAAGCGTTGGAAAGCTATTGAAATTATCTATGAGATGTTGAAGTATTAACATGGAATTAAGCCATTTATTGATTAAGTATGTTTGAATGTTGCAGTAAGGGCTGGCAGTACGGTACGTGTTCCCGCCATAACTCACAACTTGTTTGTCCATTTGGCATGGGATCTTCTTTAATTATTTATATAAGGCAATTGTTGTGTTAATAAATGATATTTTAAGGTATTCGAAGAGTATAGAGGATTATGTTGAGCATAAGGAACTAGAGTTATCAGTGTTAGAAAAAGAGCGGTGATATACTTCCGTAAGGAAAGTTCTGCCGAATCCGATAGAACTAACTGTGGTGTTTGTGATGCTTGTTGATATAATTAGGGGATTTGCTAAAGACAACTTCAGCGAGTTTCAGTTATGCAAAAAGCAACTTGAAGTGTGTAAGAGAAACCATCCGACCAGTGATTTAGAGTTGGTTGCTATTGTGGTTGTACCGGAGTCGGAGGCTTCGAAAGTTCAGACTGAGATCGGAGATGTTTGGTGATCTTAAGAGTTTAAGGTGTTTGTTTGATTTGAAAAAGTTGAAAATGAGGCAGAGGAAATAATTAGGATTTCTGAAGGATTACGACTTTGAGTGTAATTACCCTTTGGGTAAAGTGGATGTGGTAGATGATGCGGTGAGTTGGAAATGTTTGTGCATACCGAAGATGATGGTGAAAAGAGGTAGAACTGATTGAGAAATTTCATAATATGCGCTTTGTGAGTAAGGATACTTCTTATGGAGTTAAGCTTTTATTATTAAGATCTGACTAGTGATATCCTTGAGAAGAATCGAGAAAGTCAGAAATCTGGGTTGAGTAGTGAATTAGTTGAGATGGATAAATTAGAGTCGAAGAGTGGATTGTCGGGTTTGTGGAAATAACACCACGAGGTGTTATGATAGAGTATGTGTACCAGATGTTGTTGAGGGGAGTAGAAGTACTCGTGAAGAAATACATTGGGGTAGATGGAGTATCCACCCCAGTGCTATGAAGAAGTAACCGAATTTGAGTAGATTGTTTTGGTGACCATAGATAAGGAGAGAAGTGGTTGAGGTTGAATATGCTGGTTAAAATTGCCGAAATTCGAAGAGTGAACATCAGAGACTGTTGAGTCTGATGCAGCCGTGAATATTCCAGAGTGGGAATCGGGTAGTATTTTCGTGGAGTTGGTGTTGAGATTTCCAAAGAATTGGGAAGATATAATTTTAATTTGGATTATTGTTAGTGGATTAACTATTCTACGTTGAGGATATATGAGATGCATATTGGGTAAGTGGCGAAGTTAGAGGAGATACTGACGAATATTGTGTCAGATGGGAATTTGAGGTTTATATTGAGATTTTGGAGGGGCTTACAGGAAGCATCGGGTACTAAGTTGAAGTTGAGTTCGACTTACCATCTGCAAACTGATGGTCAGTCAGAGAGGACTATTGAGTCTGTAGAGAATTGGTGAGAGCTTGGGTGTTGGATCGAGGTGGATTGTGGGATGATTAATTACCGTTGGTTGAGTTACCTATAATAACGGTTACCATCCTAGTGTCGGAATGGCACTATATGTGGCTTGGTGAAATAGGGAGTGTAGGACTCTACTGTGTTGGAATGGGTCGAGTGAGAGTGTTGTGCTCAGACCTGAAAATTATGTTGAGAGGGCTGAAAAGATCAAGAGGATCCAAGGAAAGATGTGTTTGGAGAGTCACGCCGGTGACTGATGTTGGTCGAGCTTCGAAGTCTCAGAAGTTCGCACCCTGTTCTGTGGTTTGTATCAGAGTGGCGCAGCAGAGGTATGGGAGGAGTAACATGTTAGACCGTTTCTCCCGCTGTCGCTATGAATTGGCATGATATGTTTCAGGTGTCTTAGTTGAGGAAGTACATTGAACCAGGTGGATGATGTACAAGTGAAAATAATTTGATTGTTGAGGCATTGCTATTTCGTTTGGACGAGCGAGAAACAACTCCGAAGGGAGGAGATATCTTTGGTGAAAGTAACTTGGGGAGGTGCTGCAGAAGGCAGTGTGACCTGTTAGTTGGAATGAAGGATGCGGGAAGCGTATCCGGAAGTGTTCCATCAGGTAATTTTCGAGGACGAAAATACTTAAAGTGGGGGAGAGTTGTAACACCCATTTTATTTATTTAGTCATTTTGGTGTTAATTTAATTATTTTATGTTGGTGTGCCCTTAGGTGGGGTGTGTTGGCATGTGATTGGTGAGTATCCTTGATATATAAGGATCATTGGTGGTGTGGAGATAATAATATAATAGTTAATAGTAATATTGGTGGTATTATTATTATTATTATTATTATTATTATTATTATGATTATTATCATCAGTATGAATATTATTATTGGTGGGTGTCCCTGATATGGGAGGATTATTGGTGGTGAATTGGTGTAGATATAATAATATAATAACTAATAGTAATATTGGTGGGGGTATTATTATTATTATTATATTTATTATATTCATTATTATTATTATTATTATTATTATTTTGGTGAGATAATAACATTATTATTATTATTGTTATTATTATTAATAGTATTATTATGATTAGTATTATTAATATTAGTAATATTATTATATTATTTTATTATTATTATTGAGATTAGAGAATTAAAATAGAGAATGGGAGGGGTTAGTAGTTTTACGATACATTGGGAGAAGTTAGAGAAAGTGGAAAAAGAATGATAGAAAGGAGAGAACGGAAAAGGGAACGGAAAAGGGAGCGAAGAACGAAGGATACGGGGGAAAATCAGAATTGGCCAAACCTTGGAGGATTCTTTCATCGATCAACCGATTAACAAGGTAAGGGGGGAGAAACTTGATTGGGATGGTATATACATGTATAGGGTAGAGGGGATTCCTTAACCCCGTAGGAAAATTCCGATCTATGAAGTTTTATATTGGCATGCTTGTTATTGTTGTTGCTAATGCTAAATTGATGCTTGATATTGATGAATTGTTGATTGGTATTGGTGAATTTGGTATATATATATTATGGTGATGTTAGTGAAATTATATGTTGTTACTGCAGTGTTGATAGTAAATATAAATAGAGTTTTGGTGAGATTCTGTGTTGTTACTGTAGTGTGGGTAATGACCATGATTATAGCTTTGGGGAAAATTATATGTTGTTACTGCAGTGTTGATAGTAAATATAAATAGAGTTTTGGTGAGATTCTGTGTTGTTACTGTAGTGTGGGTAATGACCATGATTATAGCTTTGGGGAAAATTATATGTTGTTACTGCAGTGTTGATAGTAAATATAAATAGAGTTTTGGTGAGATTCTGTGTTGTTACTGTAGTGTGGGTAATGACCATGATTATAGCTTCGGGGGAAATTATATGTTGTTACTGCAGTGTTGATAGTAAATATAAATAGAGTTTTGGCGAGATTCTGTGTTGTTACTGTAGTGTGGGTAATGACCATGATTATAGCTTTGGGGAAAATTATGTGTTGTTTCCCTATAGTGTCGTTAATGACTATGGATAGGACCTTGGTGAGATTCAGAGTGACTCTGAAGTGTCGGTAATGTACCGTAATGTTGGTTCTAGAGTAGGAAGTATAGGAGAATTGGTAAGTATAATGTTTATTGGTGTTTTGGGATGATTTGGCATATAGGGCATATAGGGTGTTTTACAGTTTTAGGGAAAATTCTGTATGGCTTTTGAGGTATCGATAAAGTGTGTAGGTGATGATTTTGGGAATAGGAATTAGAAGCCTATTGGTTACGGTAATGTGCAAGATTAGTACTAGAATAAACTGAGGATCTGAGTTGAGATGATAGGTACAGTTTGGCCTTGATGCACTGTAAGAATGATGAGTGTGGGAACTAACTTGTGTACTTGGTGATAGTGCATGTTTCCCGTAATAATGACTGGTGGACAATTAGTTGATGTATATGTATGTAGTGATCAGTAGGATCGCGTACCCCCGAGTGGTGGGATATGTTATATCTTGGTGTTAAAGTATGAACTTGTTTATTATCTGGTTGATTTATATGGTGTTGGTGTATGTTATATCTGTACATATGTGCATTGGTGTATGATGATATGATCAGGAGGATCGTGTGCACGTTGAGTGCCTAAATATATTAGTTATGCATTGGTGTGTGCATATCATGGTGTTTTGGTGGGATGAATCATGTCTCAGGAGGAGCGTAAGTGATTCATCCGTACTCCTTTGTGGAGAATGGTGGGGGATAGATCATGTCTCAGGAGGAGCGTAAGTGATCTATCCAGGTTCGATTGAATGAACCAACGAGTCGGTACCGCATGCATGGTGTTGAGTTGCATTTTGCATTATAATATGTTATATTGTAATTTGAACAGTAGGTTCGTTATATGGAGTTGTTGGGGTGAATATTGGTGTGTTGGTGTATTTTACTACCTTGTTTACATGTATTACATTACCATTATATTCTGATCATTATTTCTCACCCCTTTGTTGTTGTTGTGGTCTGTGCTTCTTCGGAAGTACAGATAATCCAGGTGCTTAGCTAACTTGGATAGTGGTGTGACAGTCGAGTCGTAGGATGCTCTGATACGTAACACAGGATATGGGTGTTTTAACTGTTTCATGTCAAACTTATTGTAATCCTGTGACGTATCATGAATTTGATGTATTTTATTTTATTAAACAAATTCCGCTATATTATTTTGAAAAGAATGAATAAAGTATTTTTATAAAATTTGGAGATGTGATATCCCACTTATTGGTGAAAACTCTGATTATTATTATGATATTTATATTTTATTTAATACGGGGAAGTGGGGTGTTACATTACCCCCCCCAGTCGGATATACCTTGTCCCCAGGAAGCCGAGGTACTATTCCCAGGAAGTTGCTACGCTATCTCCATGAAGCTGCCTAATTCCACACCATCCCCATGAAGCGGATATTTATTTTATCCCCGGAAGTCTCTGATCCCAAGAGTTCTTGAGCGAATTATGGTTCATGATAGCAATCCCTCGCATGAAGTCATGACATCTTATCCCCATGCAGAGACCAGGTATCCCTAGTTGAAGTCAGGACATCATACTCTCTAGTAAAGTCGTATCCCCATGTGGAAGTCATGATATTTTTCTCCCCAGGGAAGTTAGGACTTTGAAGCCAAATTCGGTTCTACCATCAACTCTTCCCATCCGCAATAGATGTACTGTTACAGAGGTCGTCGGGTATTCCCGTCGAGATGTTTATTTCATCTCATGTTTCCTCCCTTCGTCTATTTTGTCAGCATATGCTTGAGCCTAAGCATTGCATACACATTTTCATACACATTAGTATACACTTTGGCATACTCATTAGCATCTACATTGTTTGGCTATCTGGGTCATCCTTTGTCGTTACCACCGAATAACTGGGTTTGTCTATTCCCTCCAAGTAGATCATCAGCCCTAAGCATAAAATACCTACTTGTTTCCAGTTTCCCCACAGAGTTCAACTCTCGTGGAAGATGTTTATTTCCATTACCTTTCCGCGTTAGGATGGGGTAGTCCCTATACGAGTCTGTTTCCTCAATGGAGTTTTGTTTGTCCGTTCTTTCTAGCCCAATTCTAGATCGAACTTCAGTCTCGTCGGTCGCTGAATCTACCTGGACGTGCATTTATTTTGCATTATCCTTCAAGGAAAATGTTTACAATCCTTTGCAGATATGCGACAGTTCTCGCCTGAGAAGCTTATCACTATATTGCACAACAGACAAGCAACAGTTCCCAGCTGAGGAGCTTATCACCTACCTTACACTTTACATTAAACTCTACAATTGACCTTCTTGTACAAGAAGCTCATCACAACAACTTTCTTTACAATTTACATTACATGTTACCACCTCTACAAGCAGTTCTCACCCGAGGAGCCTATCAATAAGCGGTATATCTCGTCTGAGGAGCTTATCCTATCTTCGCTATGACTTGCAGTAAATGGCCATCTCCATCGAGCAGCTGGGCTTCCATTTTCTTTTTCATTTTGAAGTGCGGGGAGGTTTTAAACTGAATCATATTCAGGAGAGCTTGAATCTTTAAGTATGAAGAAGTTCGTTTACCCTTTAGTAAAAGAAGGATCTGAATCATAGTCGAGAGAGCACCGATCTCGAATTATGAAGACGCTCGTTTTATCCTTTAGTAAAAGAAGGAGCTGAATCATAGTCGGGAGAGCTTGAATCCTGAAGAATGAAGAAGTTCGTTTACCCTTTAGTAAAAGAAGGAGCTGAATCATATTCAGGAGAGCATGAATCTTGAAATATGAAGAAGTTCGTTTATCCTTTAGCAAAAGAAGAAACCGAATCATGTCCAGGGAGCATAGACTTGAGACGTAAAGGAGTTTATATTATCAACCAATGTTCATCTACTATCTCACAGATAAGCAACAGTCTCTGTATTTGAGAGCTTATCCAGTTGGGAATATAAGTACCTTCCGATGATAAGTGGCAATTCTCTCTCGAGAAAGCTTATCAGCGTTTCCCCTTAAAGTCCATTTATTTTGGCATACAACCAGTTTTACCCTGTATATTTTCTACGGATTCCTGAAAATACCGTCTGATCCTGTCACGAGGAAAAATTTACAGAAGCTCGGATGTTATTCTTTGCTCAATGCTCCAGCATTCTGTTAATCGATCCTACAGTCGTGCAGATCCATGTTTATCTTTTACCCTATAGTATCATCCGGTCACGCCTGAACCTGTTGAACAATCACTCTTAAGTACTCCCCAGTGGAGGCCGTCTCGCCGGTGCCATCTCCATTGAGGATCCCACTCTTATCGTCCCCTTTCTAAAGGTGAAAATTGGTCGTGCTTGCACCAGTTGACCATCACTGTAGAATTCCTCGTGTCGTGTTGTTTCCCCAGTGCGTCATTTTCCCCAGTTTGGTTAGTTCGTCACGTCTGTCCCCGTGTCGTCGTGTCGTCTGCATCTTTGCATTTATCATTCCATCATACGCCGCGTACCATATTCATGGCATTGTTAGCATTGTCTCTTGTTTTGTTTTGTCCATTAGCATTGCATATCACCACATCTAAGGGCAAAATTTTCGGTTAACTATATTTAAATCCCCTTCACCATGAGTTCTCGAGTCTCCGTCGCTCGAGTCATCCGGTGAAGCTATTTAAATAGGGGAAACTGTAATACCCCAAATTTTGCCCTAAGATTTAGTCGAATCATTTCACATTCCATGTCATTTCGCATTGTATTTAACTAACTACTAATGGGCTGTGTAGTTTGTGGGTTTTTGCAGGAAAATACCAGGTGACACGTTTTTGGTTCACGAAGGGAAAAACTTCGTAGTCGGCCGTCAAGTTGAATTTTGAGCTGTAGTCAGGAATTTTGGGTTGTTTTACCTGGTTGGGAGGTTTTAATCGGAAATGGTGTTGGAAGCGGATTTAGTCGGATAGATCGAAGGTATTAGGTCTAGCCGTTTGACCGCCGAGTCAATAGTCCTAACCATTGACCATTTCAAAACGACCCTAATGGCCTAGGCGTCTTGCCATGGACGTAAATACCTTTACCCTAGCTTTAGGTCAAAGAGTCGCCGTACTCTGTTTTAGGGTTTCCCGTGGAAACCCTAATTTAACCCTAATTTTCAGTTGACAAATTCAACGTAGAAATAGGAGTTTCAAGACTCCACGTGAGCGTATCCTTAAGATACGTTTACTCCCCTTGAAACCTTGACCACAGTCAAGACGTTTCTAACCTCCCTTTCGAGGGGAACTATGATTACTCTGATTCCATTCTCTATCTAGGATACGTAGGCACAAGATGCGACGTCTTGCCGAATAAACTTAGGACTAACCCTTAGGTCTTTTAGGTCACTCTATCCCTTAGCTCAACATATATACTTAAAGCAGATAATTAAAGCAAATAGCAAACAATAAACAAAAGGTTCCTGTAGAGTACTACCGAAGTTTAGGGTGCTAATACCTTCCCTAAGCTTAACCAACCCCTTACCTAGGTCTCTCCCCGTATTGTATTTACGATGCAAAAATAGGTTTTCCCTCTTTTGACCTTTTCCTTCGGATAAATCAAAGAGCGGTTGTGAATTGAATTGTGATTCAAACTAATTAATAGTTTGTTATCCTATTTCCACCGTAACACCTTGCTTTTGAGTGCAACAATTGCATTGATCCTTCCCAATTAAATTTTACTGATCAAGGAGGAAAATTCACACGTCCTCTCAAAATGCCGTTTTTGCCTTTTGAATCCATAACTTTTGCCTAGATCGCCCTTCTCGGGTTTTCAGCCTACAGGGATACCCCTTTTTGCCTAAGTTACCTTTACGGGTTTTTAACTCAGCGGGTTATTTCTTTTGTTTTTGTCCCTAATTTTTTCCTGGACCTTCTTCTTTTTACATGGTCCACCAGGACGCCCATTTTTTGCGTGATTTTTCTTTTTGGTCCATCGGGTCTATCTTTTAGGCATAATATTTTTTTACTGCATCTGAATTCACAGGGGATGGAAAATCATCACCGTTCATGGTCGAGAGAATCAAGGCTTCACTAGAGAAAACCTTTTTCACCATATATGGACCCTCATAGTTCGGTGTCCATTTGCCCCTTGGATCGGTGTGAATTGGCTGAATTTTCCACAAGACCAGATCTCTTGCTTCAATGTGTCGCAGGCGAACTTTCTTATTGAAGGCTCTCTTCAAACGCTTTTGGTCTAATTGACCATGACAGATGGCCGTCATGCGCATCTCATCAATGAGATTAAGCTAGTCAAGTCTTGCTTGTACCCATTCAACTTCGTGTAGCTTGACGTCTACTAAAATCCTCAAGGAAGGAATCTCTACTTCAATATGCAGCACTGCTTCCATTCCATACACGAGAGAGAACGAGGTTGCCCCAGTAGAAGTGTGCACTGAAGTGCGGTAGCCATGCAAGGTAAAGGGCAACATCTCGTGCTAGTCTTTATATGTTTTCACCATCTTCTGGACGATTTTTTTTTGATGTTTTTATTGGCTGCCTCAACAGCTCCATTTATCTTTGGGCAATATATTGAGTCGAGTTGTGGTGCTCGATCTTGAAGCTTTCGCATAACTCCTTCATCATTTTATTGTTGAGGTTCGAACCATTATCAGTAATGATTTTATTTGGAACTTCATATCGGCAGATAATCTCTTTCTTAATGAAACGAGCCACCACTTGCTTAATGACATTGGCGTAAGATATGGCTTCCACTCATTTGGTGAAATAATCAATGGCCACTAAGATGAAATAGTGTTTGTTAGAGGCAGTTGGCTCGATACGTCTGATTATATCTATGGCCCACATGGCAAAAAGCTAAGGCGAAGTTAACACATTCAAAGGAAGTGGTGAAACATGTACTTTGTCTGCATAGATTTGGCATTTGTGACATGTCTGGATATGACGATAACAGTCTATTTCCATTGTCACCCAGTAATACCCTGCCCTCAAGATCTTCTTAACCATTGTGCGACCACTGGCATGTGTCCCAAAATACCCTTCATGCACTTCATTTATGATATGTTATGCTTCGTGTCCATCCACGCATATGAGCAGAATCGAATCATAGTTCCTTTTATATAACATATCACGGCTGAGGAAGAACTTTGACGAAAGCTTCCTAAGATATTTCTTGCCGGTGATGGTGATGCCTTTTGGATACTCTTGTGTTTCTAGATACCACTAGATATCATAGAACCAAGGATGATCATCAATGTTAAGCTCTGCAGCGTCAGTTACCAAGCAATAAGCAGGTTTGTCAAGGTACTTTAAACGAATAGCCAGTGCCTCATTCTTCCACTTGACTTGGAACATGGATGTTAATGTTGCTAGAGCATCTGCCAATTGGTTGTCTGCTATGGGAATATGGTGAAAAGTGATCTCACCAAAGTATGGGATTAACTTCAAGACATGATCTCTGTAAGGGATCAACTTGATATCAAGTGTTTCATATTCCCCTTTGATTTGGCATATGACAAGAGCAGAATCTCCATAGACTTCTAGAATCTTGACTCTATTATCAATGGTAGCTTCAATCCCAAAGATACAGGCTTCATATTCAGCCATGTTATTAGTACATTTGAAGCACAATCTGGCAGTGAATGGTAGATGAAATCCAGTTGGGGAAGTAATTATTTCCCCAATTCCAAAACCTTTAGCATTTGCGGCACCATCAAACACGAGCGTCCATCACGATCCTGGTTCGGGTCCATCGTTTGGGCCGAGCATTATATAGTCTTTGGCAAACATGATGTCTTCGTCAGGGAAATCGAAGCGCATAGATTAGTAATCATCCACAGGTTGGTGGGCAAGATAGTCAGATAGCACACTTAATTTGATGGCCTTTTGTGTGACATACTGAATGTCGTACTCTGTCAGTACCATTTTCCAACGAGCCACTCGTCCGGTGAGAGCAGGCTTCTCAAATATGAATTTAACAAGATCCATCTTGGAAATCAGCAGAGTTGTATGGGTTAGCATATATTGCCTTAGGCGCTTTGCAGCCCAAGCTAATGCATATCACATCTTTTCGAGCATTGAATATCTCGTTTCACAGTCGTTGAATTTCTTGCTGAGGTAGTAGATTGCATGTTCTTTCCTACCGGTTTCATCATGCTGACCCAATATGCATCCCATGGATCCTTTTAACACTGTTAGGTACATGATTAGAGGTTGTCCCGGCACTAGAGGCATCAAGATCGGCGGTTCTTGCAGATAGTCTTTTATTTTCTTAAAAGCTCTCTAACAATTGTCGTTCCACACAACAACTTGATCTTTTTTTAGTAGTTTGAAGATGGGCTCGCAAGTGGCTGTCAGATGAGATATGAATATTGTAATGTAATTCAATCTCCTAAGGAAACCTCAGACTTCTTTTTCAGTTTTAGGTGTCGGCATGTCTTGGATAGATTTGACCTTATTTGGGTTGACTTCAATCCCCTTTTGGCTTATAATAAAACCTAGCAGCTTGCTAGATCTCACACCAAAAGGGAATTTGTTGGGATTTAGTCTCAGTCTGAATTTTCTTAGTCTTGCAAAAAGCTTTTCTAGATGAATGAGGTGTTCTTCCTCACTTTGGGACTTTGCGATCATATCGTCTACATAACATTTAATCTCTTTATGTATCATGTCATGAAAGAGAGTAACCATAGCTCGCTGATATGTCGTGCCTTCATTCTTAAGTCCGAATGGCATAACATTGTAGCAGAAAGTTCCCCATGGGGTGATGAAAGTTGTCTTTTCCATATCTTCGGGAGCCATTTTTGATTTGATTATAGCCGGAAAACCCATCCATGAATGAAAAGACAGAGAACTGGGTTGTGTTATCCACTAGTACATCAATGTGTGGCAGAGGAAAATCATCTTTTGGACTCGCTCTATTGAGATCTCTATATTCAAAGCACATTCATACTTTCCCATATTTCTTCGGCACAGGAAAAATATTTGCTACCCATTGTGGGAAACCGGACACTGCCAAGAAACCAACGTCTAGTTGCTTTTGGACTTCCTTTTTGATCTTAAAGGATACTCTAGCTTAGTTCTCCTTAATTTCTGCTTCACCGGCGGGCAGTCATCCTTGAGAGGAAATTTGTGCACTACAATGTCTTCATCCAGACTGGGCATGTCCTTGTAGGACCATTCGTACTCTTGCAATAACATGACCAGCTTTGTTTTCACCTCTGATTCTAAGGTGGAACCTATCTTGATCTCTTTGGTGTCATCTTCAGTTCTGATGTTGATGACTTCAATCTCTTCTTGATACAGTTGAATGACCTTCGACTCTTATTTTAGCAGTCTAGCCAACTCCTCTGGCATATCACAATCTTCCTCGCAGGCTTCGTCAGCTTGGTAAATTGGGTTATAAAGCCATATCAGACCATAGCAGAATCGTTATCAACAGGAACAGAAGAAGATCGACACAATGGATGATTTCATGCTTTTATTTTAAGAAAAAAGAAATCTAAAAAACAATGCCCTTCTATTAATTTATTTTATATGAAAAAATATAAATGAAAGAAAGAGAGCGCAATTGAATGCAAAAGTTATTTATTGATGATAAGTTCATGCTTTTGAAGCGAATGGGCCCTACAACATGATCCATATGCCTTGGGCAGAGCATAGAATTTCAGGAAAACAGAAAAAACAGGGAATTACTCTTCCAAAAGAGTCACTTTAGGAATTTCCACAATGCTCCAGTTGTTCAGCGTTTGATTGGGTGTTCTTGGGTACATCATACACAACTCTTCAAGCACGCCATCTCCGGTTTCTAGAAATGTGACTTGACCATCGTCGAGATGGCCTTCACTAGTAAAAACCAATGAAGTTGGAAGTCCTTTACCTTTGTCAGAGGTGTTCTTCTCTTGCGTTTTCTGCTTGCTAGTATAGCCTAGACCGACACCTTTTTTTTTTACTAGAAGTTCCAAAACTCTGCCCCATCCCTGAGGGTGTCCTTCTTCTATAACCGTTTTCGCATCCTTCCATGTCACGATCGAAGACGCAAGTTTTTCATGAATCATCTCAACATTAATCACCTCAAAAGCTTGGAACGGAGTCTCGTGCACTTCTCCTCTCACCTCAACATACCAGAAAGAAGCTAAATGGCTTATGAGAACATCTTCTTCCCCCTTAATGATAACCATTTGGTTTTTGATCATGAATTTAAGCCTTTGATGAAGAGTTGATGTCACAGTACCGACTGCATGGATCCATGGTCGGCCGAGAAGGTAACTGCAAGCAGGATATATATCCATCACATAGAATGTGATAATAAACGTGTGTCGTCCAATCTTAATTGGGAGGTCAACCTCACTAATGATAGTCCGCCTGACTTCGTCGGAAGCCTTCACAATCGTCTGACTAGGTTTCATCGTAAGTCCTTCTATTAAAAACTTGCATAGAGAACTCTTGGGTAACACATTCAGTGATAACCCAGTATCAACTAAAACTCGGGAGAAGACAACATCCACACACTCCACAGAGATGTGTAAGACCTTATTATGATTCTTACCCTCAGGGGATAATTCTTCGTCATTGAAACTTAGAATATGGTCGAAAGCTATGTTTCCTACTACCTCTTTAAATTGCACCACATATATTTCTTGAGGCACATGATCAACCTTCAAGAATTTCAACAATGCCTCTTGGTGAGCTTTTGAACACATCAGCAGTGATAACATGGAGATCTTTGAGGGAGTTTGGTTGAGCTACTCAACCACTTTCTAATCGTTTTTCTGTATAATCCTCAGAAACTCCTCTGCTTCTTCATTAGAAATAGTCTTCTGCTTGGAAAACTGTCCCTATTAAGCGATAACTTGTTTTCCAACATCTTTGCTAGCAGTACCATGGTTGTTAATAGGC
The DNA here is from genome assembly GCA_963859935.3 of Lathyrus sativus. Lineage (NCBI taxonomy): Eukaryota > Viridiplantae > Streptophyta > Magnoliopsida > Fabales > Fabaceae > Lathyrus > Lathyrus sativus. The sequence goes on along the minus strand of OZ012737.1, from coordinate 41,170,043 downwards.
CGTGGTATTGGCACAAAAACTCCACCACTTCTGGTGACGCCACCAGTCCCAACAATGTTTTCTACTGCTTTCTTCACTTCTAGGATATCCTCTTCTCTAACCTTCTGGCCATTAAGGAAGACATCTTGGTCGTATACCCAAGGAACAGCTTTTGTGCTCTCGTAAGGAAACAGAGCAGGAATTGAAATAACAAGCTGGTTCATCGAAGATGGAGACATGGGTATTTCAATCGGATCATAAGGTATATCAAGAGGCTTTCTGCCTTGACCATAGGGAAACATGAATGATTCATCACATGGGATCTATAAAGGAACATAGGTCTGACCATATAAATCATCCCAATCTTTCTCATCACAAGGAATTGTCAATGGAGCACAAGCCATGTTATTAGGGAGATCCCATGGTTCATCTTCATCATCATATGGTATATCCAACATATCAAAAGGAATATTGAGGGTGGCAACTTCTTCAATTTTTGAGATTTGTTCTATCACAAACACACCTTGATCAATCAGACTTTGGATGCCATTCTTCAGCTTAATACAATCTTGAGGATTAATCGAACAAATGTGACAATCTGCCGGACAACCGGGATAAATATTCTTTAACAAGAGTTGTTCTTTAACAATAGAAAAAGATGTCTTCATTTTGTCAATGTTTGAAACCAGTTGAATCCCTCCAGAGTCCTCAATCATATTTGTGGATGATGAGGAGGCATGGGATTTGTCTTGATGTTGGGAGTATTTCTGGTAAGATTAATCGCTTTCGAGTCAATGAGGTCTTGAACAACATACTTTAGGGTTTTACAATTTTCGATGCTGTGCCCTGGAGCACCAGAATGGAACTCGCAGTGTGCATTGGCATCGTATCCAGGGGGAAGGACGGCTGAAGGGTCCTTCATCTCCCTTAATTGCACTAACCCACCTTTTAAAAGGTATGGAAGTACCCTAGCATACATTGACGAAATTGGGTCAAATCTTTTTTCTGGCCTTCATTGTCTCTGTTGGCCTTGGTACTGGTTCTGACGTGGTTGATATGGTTGTTGTTATCGAACTTGTTGTTGAGCAACATGATGGCTAGCAGGGATAGCAAGTGATTATTGATGAGGAGTAACATCAGCGACATGGTGGTAACCTTGATTAGCTTTTCCCTTTCCTATAGAAGCGGCATTGACCTCTCCTTCTTTCTTCTTTGTGAATCCTTGATACAGTTTTTTGAGTCCGCTCAAGGATCCACTAGTGTTTTGAATTTTCCCAGCCTTTATCAAGCTCTCCAATCTTTCACCGGCCATAATAAGTTCTGAAAATACTGTAGAGGTGGTAGATGTTAAGCGTTCAAGGACCGAACCTTGCAAAGTTCCCATGAATATCTCAGTTAATTCCTTTTCAAGCAATGATGGTTGCACCCTTGCAGCTAAACCTATCCATCTTTGCATGAAGTCTTCGAAGGATTCATTAGGCTTCTGAGTCAGATTTTTCAATTGCGTATGGTTCGGAGCCATATCAGCATTATAACGATAGTGCTTTACAAAAGCGTCTGCCAACTCTTTCCAATTCTTAACATGAGAGTGTTCAAGTTTCATATACCACTCTAAGGAGGCTTCAGTCAGACTGTCTTGGAAGAAATAGATTAGAAGCTTCTCATCATCTGAGTAAGCAGCCATTTTCCTACAATAAGACCTAATGCGAGTACTAGGACAACTATTATCCTTATACTTCTCAAAAGTTGGGATGGTGAATTTCTGAGGTATTTTGACTTCGGGCATAAGGCAGATCTCAGCAGCATCCAACCCTAGAACATCAGGACCTTGCATTGCTTTAACAGTTTCTTGCAAAGTGTTTAACCTCTTTTCCAAGTCAGTATTCGGTGGTCCAAAAGCATCCACAACCAAATCATCACGGGGACTGTGTCGTACCTCAACAAATGCGATCCTCGCGATGGACGCAGAAAATACTGTTCGGAATAGAGTCGTCACCGAACTTTATTTATCCCAAAGAGGGAAAGGAAAATATTGATAAAACCTTTAGGGAAAGGACATGGTCATCGCAACCAAGTTCTAGGTTCGGGAGTCGATGACATGAGGGGAAGGTATTAGCACCCCTCATGTTCGTTGTACTCAACAGGAACCTCTTGATTCGATTCGTGAGAGAAATTAGATACGCTTGTTTATCTTCTAAAGGAATTGCTTACTAAGGGGAAAAGGGGGTTAAGATAGGATGCTCGCCAAGGATTGGGGTGCTTGTGCCTACGTATCTTCACTTGCAAGAAGTGGAAAATCAGAGCATTCGTAGTTCGTGGGACTACGGTAAAAAAAAGGAAAATGTGCTCGGCAAGATCATCGCAATCTTGTGCCTACGTATCTTACATTCAGAAGAAAATGAAGAATCAGAGCAGCCGTAGTTCGGCTACGGTTAGAAAAAGGTTTGTGGGTACGGATGACGATTACTTGAAGCTTAATAAAGACTTATCGGACCCAAGTAATCAGGAGAGTGAACCAAAGACTTGGAGCTCTCTCTTTTTCATCATGAAAAGAAGGTTGTATTTGAATGGAACGAGTGTTTAGGTCGCATTCTAATTGCTAAACATTGACTTGTCTGCTCGCTAGGGGAGGCTGAAGCACGAGTTTGTTATGCGCGTAAGACTGGACTAAACAATGTTCTTTGGTAAAGGGTTTAAGTTGAATGAGAGTTTATGTCGCATTCTAACTGCTAAACATTAGCTTGTCTGCTTACTATGGGAGGCTGAAGCACGAGTTTGTTATGCGCGGAAGAATGGACTAAACAATGTTCTTGGTAAGAGTTGTTTGAGTTGAAGATCGCACGGGGGCGAGGAATGGATTGATTGGTTAAGTATTGGACGTTTAGCTAGAGGTGACGATTACCTGAAGCTTAGGAAAGGCTTCTCGGGCCCAAGTAATCAGGAGAGTGAACCAAAGACTTGGAACTCTCTCTTTTTCATCCCAAAGAGTGGTTGTGTTTGGAAGGCTTTGAACGATGGGATGCGGTTAAATTATTTTAGCGGATGAAGGTTACTCAAAGCTTAAGAAAGACTTCTCGGACTTTAAGTAATCGAAAGAGTGAACCAAAGACTTGGAGCTCTCTCCTTTTCTCATCTAATGTTATGAAATATCTTGGACATAATTAGAGTGTTTTAATCGGATGACGATTACTCGAAGCTTAAGAAAGACTTCTCGGACCCAAATAATCGGGAGAGTGAACCAAAGACTTAGAGCTCTCTCTTTTTCATCTAAGTGTTTAGGAAAAATAGATTTGAATTCATTTGTCGTTTTTAGAAGACAATTGTTCGAGCTTAAGAAAGACTTCTCGGACCCAAACAATTGGGAGAGTGAACCAAAGGCTTGGAACTCTCTCTTTTTCATCTAAGTCTTGAAATTTTATTTGAGTTGTTATTAAGTATTTTAATTTGATTTGAGAAAATGCTTGATATGAATCGAGGTTTAAGTTTGCGTATGGAACGAACAAGGTGGAACTAATGGATAGGAGGTCATATGGTATAGGGTAAGGTCGATGGCGAGGTCAAAGCACTCGACTTACAAGGAAAGTTAAAGGTTAATTGCATTTGTTTTGAAGATACTTGACGTTGGATCAAGTTTGGAAAAGAATTTGATTTTAATTTTATATGTGAAGTGTTTAGCGAGCGTCGTTGTACAAAGCCCAAGAGGAGGCTATAAGGTCGATGGCGATCGTAAAAACAATCGGCTTACAATGGTGTTTAAAAATGGTTTTGGCATTAAGTCAAGATATTAGTTTTTTAAATAGGTTGAACAAGCAAGTGAACAACATAAATATAATTGAGATACGATAATAAAACATGTAAAAACAACACAAGAAAATAGTAAACTAAATAACATGGGGAATGGACTAATCTAGACATGCTAACCTAATTAACATCCTAATTATCTAAGGTTAGTAAAAGAAAAGAAATTGAATTGAATTACTTTAGATTATTTTAGAATTTAAATAGAAAATGGATAATTAAGATATTCATTAAATTAAATAGAATTTTGAAAATAAAATTAAGTATCTTTGTGTTGTCTTAAAACATAAATGGGTCAGTCTGCAAGCCAAGAAGGGGGGTGTGGTCTGAAACTCACCCAGGCCCATTACAACTAAAGCCCACGCGGAGGGAGAGAGAGGATTCACGGTGAACCCTCAGTCAACCTAACACATTCCCCGCAGATCTGGATCGTTGATCCAATCTGAGAGTCATTCGCCTTCCATCCAATGGCCACAAACGAAAGGGTGCACACTAAGAATACGAAGGTGCACGCGGGATCCTAACGAACCCCATGGGGAACACAATTCGTTTTTTTTTATAAAAAAACTTAGGAAATTAACATCTGTCACAGAACATGAAGGGACACAAGTAGATTCCCAACAACATTAAAAACCAACCTCGAAGAAGACAAAGAAACTAAATCCTAAAAAAACAACGAAGACCAAAGGTCTTCACTCCTCGCAAAACAATCTCAGCCTACCTTCCTTTCATCTCCTTCTACTCTCTCTCTCAAAACTCGTGAATCCCCTTCCCCAAACTCTGATCCTATTTTCAAAAATATAAACCCTAAACATAATACATAATCAAACCTATGAGCCCTCGATTTCATACATTTAAAAAAATCAGAACGAAAATGAAGAAGAAAGAAAGTTCAAAGGTTTACCAACGTCGCCATGCTTTGAAGCTAATTCCACAGGTACTCTACTTTTCTTGATTGAATCCTCTTCTTTCCCCTTTCGTTGCTTTTTTTTGCGAGTTTTCGGCTTGAATGAGTGAAGCTTAACTCAAGATTAATGAGTTTCAAGGTGAAAACTAAATAATCTTTGTAGAGAAATAAATGGTGGTTTTAGCAGCTCTTCGTTAGGGTTTTTTTTTCTGCCCCCTTTTTGTCGAATGAACAGTATGTATTATATAGGGGTTTGATACGTGTGAGATTAGGGTTTTTTATCAGCAAAACATGTGAATTTTTGGTGGAAATTGGGTTGCTTTTTTGGTTGTGGGATGGAAATCGTACGATTTTTGTCTGTTAGCAGCTTTTGAAATCGTCTGTTTTTTACCCTGAGTCTCATTGTAAAAACATAAATTTTTACTCTATTTTTCACCGCGAGAACTTAAATTTTACTGCCAAAAACCTATTGATGTGAAGCTTGGTTAATTTGAGATAACCTGATATTCACTTGCTTGCTTTGTCTCCCTCGCTCATTGTGCGAAAATCTCATCATCTGAGTTTATTTTTTGTAGGGTATACTTGTTGGTGTTGGATGTGGTCTTTGTTGGTTGAAGGATGAGGGTTGGTGGTCACGGCTTAGGCACGAAGGGTTGAGAACCGAGGTTAGCTTGACTTCCATTTTACTCCATGAAGGCATTGCATTTTTTATGATGATGTTGTCTCTGATGTTAGTTTTTCCTTTATCATTCAGGTTTTTTCTTGATGTCACAAGAGGTAAATACAATGGATGATTTTGAAGTTTGGCGAGGAGTCATGGTTAATTGGTATAAGCAAACATAATATCTGGTATAAACCTTTCTGACTTTGGAACTCTATTGCTATCAATGCCTTATGTGTTGATTTGCTTTAAGGATTGTGTCTAATTTTGTGATGCTTTTACCCTTACCATTCTTGACCTTGATCCAACAGCTATTTCTTATTTCAGGTATCACCATGGGCGATTACGGATAGTACGCTAGTGTTGAAAGCTTTGATACATAATGGTTTTAATGGTGATCATGCTGCCTGAAAGTTGACCAACACCCTATTTATGAGGACTCTCTTTGAAGTTATGTACTCTTTCTCCATGATTCTTGTACCTTCTTCTCATGAATGATCTGCTATTATGCTCTGGAAATGTTGCATTGATTTGGCTATTTTGAACCTTATCTTATCTGCATCCTGTACTAACCACCAATTTCATATTTTCCATGTAGACATTTGTGGAGAAATTTGCCATAGCAAGAAAAATCGATGACATCCTTTGCACTTGGAGAGGCCTGTTGGGATTCTTGAGTTAATGGGAGCTTAGTTGAGATTTGGTAGTATGAAGACTCTGGCAGATTGCATTTGAGGAAGAGTTTGAGAATTGATTCGTGGAAATGTTATCTAGGAGCGCCTCAACTTGCTAGGTGCAGCTCAGAGTTTCCGAAGACTATCAATAAGAATGATGCTTATTCATAGTCGTAATGAACCGTATCTACTTGTTTCTGCAGATATATTACTCTTGGCATATGGATTAACCTTGGTAGCATCACCATTGTTGTAGATAGATGGCTCCATACCACTTGTAGCAGTTTATATTTTAGCTTAACAAAAAACAACAATAAAAAGCTCTGTCATTTAGCTCGCAGTATGCTTGGTAGTGACTTGGGGAAAATGGAGAGGTCTTGGCATGGAAACTTGGTCATGGAAAACTCTTGATATACGTAAAGACAAGCAAAAATATTGGCTCCCCCTCTCTAGGAATTGAATATAGAATCAGATTTAAGAATTATAATCTTTGCGAAACCGCCTATACCTGTCTTTGTACTTTGAACCTTTGGATAAGTGTTGAATCCAATGGATAGCACTCTGTTTTGTATTAATTATTTTAACTGATATTTTGAATCATAATACGAATTGGTTCTCGTCACTTTTGTTGCACCTCTATCCTGGATTAAGGTATTTTTCACATAGTCTTGAGAATACATCTATGTTTAGGACTAATTTTTGATCAAACTTTCAACCATGTTTAGCCATTTTAAGTTATGAGCTGTACATCTTGCCATTGGCCTTGATTTGAAACTCCCAGTTTGAACACAAATAGGTATCGTCTTGAAAATTAGCTATTTAGGCGTATAACTCCCAAATTAATCCAACAAAACTTGCTTGTAGTAATCTCGCAAATAGATGTTGTCTTCAAAATGGATTTGGAGTTTATAACTTTAGGAAATGAACTACTCGCATCTTGCATAAATTCTAATCACAAACTTAAATTAATTTGTATCATAATCTGATTACATATCGGTTGTGACACGAGCTCTTGGAAATCTTATTTGCATATGCCTTAAAATCATTCATTTGTCCTTGAGTCAACTCAAACTTGGATTAAACAAATTAAAATATGACCAAATCATCTTAGTATCATGTTGGAGTGTAACTTGAATCCATCTTAATATAAAACCAATAAAACCATTCAATTAGACCTTAAAAATAAACCATCCATATAACTTGGACCGTCAATCTTGTCTTGAGATTTGATCATGGAAAAGATGAAACATTTTTTTCTCTTCTTGACACCTCCATTTTGGCAAGAACTTATACGATCATAAACAAGGCCTTTATAATCCAAATCTTAAAAAAAATGATCAGAAGCCCAAATGACTATCTACAATCTTCATGAATTAACACAAATACTTAGTGAAAGAGAATGAAAGGGTAGGAAAATTTTGGGGTATGATAGACTGTAGAAGTATTCATGGTCATCATAATAAACTAGAGGTGGAAGCGTACTATCAGGAGGAGGAACTGCGCCAGCAGGAATACGAGGGTTAGTAACATTTCTCTCCGCAGCTTGCCTCATTTCTTCTTGCCCTCTAGCCTTATTTTGAATCACCTCCATCAGCTGAGTGATCTGGGTCCTCATATTCTACATCTCTTCTCTCATGGCAACTTGATTATGCTCCAACTGGTCCATGATCCTTCTTTGGTTGTTTCTTATGTTATAGGAGTGTTGGTAAGTCATCATATCCTATTGCAGAAGGGTAAGTGGTTCTGAGATTGGGTTTCATGGAATGCAAAATGATATGTGTAACACGGTGGGAGAACTGACTTGGTGTTTTTGTTTCACAAAAACATGTGCGGATAGCAAGAGTGGCCATTGACTTTTATTTTATCCAATAGGAAAGGCTATAAAAGAACATGAAAGACCTTTTTGAAAAGATTTTGAGTTCGGGGGGTAGGTTATATAAAGGGAAGGTGTTAGCACCCTTTATATCCATGGTTATCCATGGGCTCTTAGTTACTTAGCTCACTTGTTTGTTTGAAAAGTAATGTGAAGTGTATGTTTAGAAAAGATTTTCAGAAGTTCTTTGTAGTGATCCTCGTATGGATGTATACAAAGCCTTGAGTTTGGAAATATTTTGAAAGTGGGGTGTAAACAATATTTTTTTTGAAAAAAAGCGACAAATATTTAAGTGCTACCTACCCTAAGTTTTTAAGGTCTTTCTTGTTATTTATTTCCTTTAAGGGTAAGACTGTCCTTACTATTAGTGAGTAAGTAGTCTTTACCTTGGATGTTAAGGGACGGGCGTAGGGTCATCGTATGGTCAAAGAAGGCAACATGTAAGGGTGTCTTAGTAATTCGAAGGGACTATCATCATTTTTGTAGGGTCATCGAGGGACAAGATCATTTATTCCGTAGGCAACTTCGAAGGGACTATGATCCTTTTAACTTTAAAGGGACTTGATGATTTATCTGTTTGCAGGGACGTTGCTTAAGACACCCCTACGTTCGAGGGACTTGACCATATTAAGGCAACTAAAAGAGGTAACCCTAGGAGGTGTAGATGGCGATCGTAGAACGATCGACTTACGTGTGTGACTGATTATTTTCAGATATTTCTTTTATTATTGATTCTCTAAGTCCAATTTATTCAACTAGATCTTTTCACGCCCTAGATTACTAACCAAGCAATTAAATATTTACGGAAATGATAATAAAAAAACAAGAAATAAAGTCCTAAACTATTACACGGCTTCGGGACAATTACAGAATAATCGGTGCGAAAAAGTAAATTATATAAGGAAAATCCTATACAATCCTCTAAATAATATAAATAAAGCAATGAAAATAAATTAAATTAGGAAATTAATTGTTTAAAAAAAAGATCAAGTTTAGAAAATGAGGGTCTAATTAGGGTTAGTGAAAAATTAGGGTTTTTAAATTAATCTAAACCTAGTTATATTCATTTACAATTTTAATTAATAAATTAAAAAAAAGTTATGTGAGAGAAAAAAAATTATATTATAAAATTTATTTTAAGAAAAATAATTAGTGGGCAGTTAGTAAAGATTAATGATTAATTAAATTAATAATAATGTTTTAATAATAATAACTATAAAACATAAAAAAAGAAAGGAAGAAATTCACTAAAAATAAATGGGGGAAGGCCTGAAAATATCCGTACGAAGAGTTTCGACTCTTGAAAAGCTTATGCTTTAACCATGGCACTTCTTGAAACTTACATCATATGTTGCAAACAAATGATCAAAACAAACCTAAACATGATTAAGAAGATCATTAGGAACAGAAAATATGATAAAGTGCAATGAAATCAAAGAATAGAAAGCAAAAAAAAGAAGAATGAGAGGCGGCATGTTTATGGGATGCACTTCGTGAGGTCTCAACCTTCAAGTCTTTGTGGGATAGGTTCCTAGGATCTTGAGGAATGTGAATGGACTTTTAGAGCTGATTGAATCTCATTGCAAAGATGTTTTAAGATTTTTCTAAGGTTCTTATGGCTTCCAAAAAAAATTTTCTCTCCTCCTTTTTCATTCTGACTTTGTTGTGTAAATAAAGTAGTGTAAATTAGGGTAAACAATTGGGCCTTGGTTGGAGTTTGATGGGTTGCTTGAAGATGAAGGAGTCAATTATCATAATTGTAAAACAAAACAAATTAAATCATACCATATTGGTCTTGAACTAATTTGGATGACTTCAATCACTTTGAATACCATATATTTGATCCCAAAATAAATCTTAAATCAAATCTTTGATATTTTATAATTTATTTTAATTAAAAATGATTTTAAATGATAAAAATCAAAAGTAATATAAAATAAATGATAAAAATAAGAAAATATGGTCATTGGGTCGTGAATGACTTTACCTTCAAGTTTGGGTTGCAATTTATGGGCCCATTTGGAAAGAATTGGAGTTATGGCTCTTTTTACTCCATACACCCCTTGAAAAATTACCAACTTTGACAATGCATAACTTCCTCAATTTTAATGCTATGGAGGTGTTCTAAGGCTTTTTAGAAATCTTAGGGTATCCTCTAATCAACACTTTTGGTCTCATGTCCATATGTTTTACCATTTTCAAATTATGAGCTTTGGAAAAAGTTGACTTTTTGTTGACTTTCAAAAGGACCTATAATGTCTTGGCTCATATCTTTCAAATGAAGCATTTTTAGGGTTGGCTTGTGAGAAACAAAGTTGTATAGAATTAAAATTACTTAAAAATGAGCTTTGGATGGGAAATTTTGGATGAAACATTTGAAAGTTATGGCTGGTCAAAGTTCAGTTGACGTTTCTTGCACAAAACCCTAATTTAGCAACTTTCGATTCTTGATGATCTGAGGTTTCCCTGATGAATCATGATAGACCCTTGATCAAATGATGAATTTCACCTCGTAATCTTGATGTTAACCAAAAATATTGAAGTTTGACTTTGAGCTGACCATAGTTGTCCTCAGTTGACTTTTTGACCAAGTTAACTGATTTTCAAGTATCTGAGCATCTAACTGGCTAAACTTGTGAGGAAAGCTCTGAAACTTGACATGGGGATTCTTTGAAGTATGTGGGATGTTATGAAGTCCATTTTAAGTTTTAGAAGTCCATTTTGCTCGGGGAGACTCAAAACCCTAGTTCTAAGATCCACTGTTCAAGAGGAGGCTTTAATGAAACCTTCAATCCCTTTGACCAATTGCGGATCTTGTGACTATTAAGTAACCTCTTGGGACACATTGTCTTGAATATGGGAGGGTAAATTTTGGGTTACAACAATGTGTATGTACATGCAATGCTCTGAATAATTTTCAAAAGACTCTCGAGACCTTGTGATTATCATAGATATTATAGAAGTGTGAACAAATAGTAAAATGCATAGCTTTGAAACCAAAAGCAGCTTTTCATTAATTCCAAGGAAGATCAAATACATATGAATAATCATTGTTCAATAAGCTGAATACAAGAGTTTTTGAAACAAAAGAAAGAACTAATCAATAATTAGAAGGTCTTCTTTCATAGGCGTTCCTCAAGTTTCTTCGACTCAAACACAAATCTCCCTACCATCTGATCATAGAACTGAATGAAGTGGTAGGCTGAAGGGGGAATATTGTTTCCATCCAAATCTTGAATTGTGCTTTCCAACCTCCATAAGACGTCACAAATCATAAGATTGCAATACTCTATTAGATCATTATACCTAGCACGGTACATGTCTAAAGTTGGCTGACAAAGTATGAGGGACTCCACATGAGTGTCCAACAATTTATTGAGTTGAGTATCTCTCTTGAGCCATTGTGAACTATCCCTCTTCAAAGCATCAAAGCGGTCCTTCCAATGAGTGGTCGTTCCTTGAGCAGTTTCCAACTCTAAGCACTTATCGTTCCATATATCATGAGTGATATATGAAACTCTTATTACTTCTTCTTTGAGCTGACGCTCGTCTTCAGCTAATGTCAAGGCACATCTTAGTTGTTCTTCAAGACCATCAATATCAGCTTTGAGTTTTTCCCTAGTCTTCCTTTTTGCAGCAGAAGATAGTTCATAAAAGTGTCATGCCCTTTCACAAGATTCTTTGGCCTCTTTCAAATGTTGTCGAAGAGTCTCCACTGACGCATCAGCCCCTTGAAAACCATTTTGATACATGATCCTTGAATCTGTTTCTAACTTTAACTTCTTGCTACTTTCGGCTACTTGATCTTGTTCAACTTCCATCTTTCTTTTGAATTGACCATTTTCCACACCAACTTGGTGGATTTTAGCTTGGAGATCTTGGTTTTCCTTAGTCAATTTTTCCACTACCAGCTTCAGCTTCTCATATTCTTCCATGGACACATGAGTGGGAACACGAGGCTTCACTTGCATGGGAGGTTTAGGGGAAAATGGTAAGAACCTTTCCACCACTCTAGCCAATAACCACCTATTGTATGGTTCTTTAGCCACACAATTTTTTGCTTTCAACTTCCTTCTTCCTCTTGTATGGATCTTGGTCCATGCTTTAGTAATTTTTATGATAAATCCAGAATCCGCTGCTTTGTTGAGCAAGAAAAAGCTTTGGATCTTCTCTGCCTCGGGCGCATCCTCTATAGCATAACCCAATTGACGTAGTGCCATAATCGGGTTATAGTTAATAAAACCTGTTATTCCAATCAGAGGTATATTACAAAATTCCCCACAACTGAAAATAATTTCCACATCATAGTACTCATGGGAGTACCAAGCAATGTCTTCTGCTACCAAAGACATTATGCGCCTAGACCACTTCAGTTTCTCCGTGTTCTCTATAAATGGTCCCTCCTTTGGCAAATGAGAAACATACCACTTGAATAACATATGAGAACAACATTGAACTATTCATGTTTTCTTCTCACTTCTCCAATGAATGGAACGATAAGTGTCACCAAACCAGCATAAATTATCTATATTTCGAAAGAGGATAATCCCATAGATTATCAAAGTGAGAGAGACACCAAACCTCTTTCAATATTCATTAGTCTTATAATGAACAACCTTGCCAAGCAGAAACTTCAGGGGGAACCCATGAGTGCCTCCTTTGTTGGCCAAACCAGCATCAACCTCTTATTTAGTCATGCGGAGGGCAAGAGCAATAACATGAGATTTTGGTTCTTCCTCCAAACCGGTGTAGATGGGTTGGTGTTTAATCTTGATATTCAGCAGGTGGGAGTATTCATCAAGAGTGGGGGCAAACTGGTAATTCTAGAAGGTGAAACATTTGAGTAGAGCATCATAGAACTATGCCATAGAAAATAGAGCCCAAGTATCCACACCAGAATAAAGAAGGTCAAGTAACTTCCCATAGCCTTTGGCACATCAACCAGAAGGTCTTGGACGACCTCCAATTTTGGCTCTCTAAACTTCAAGGAGTTAGTGTTTATCTTCTTTTTAGTCAGTCATTTTTCAGCAATACCTGAGATAATCATAGTCTCTTAAGTCATTTGATATGCAAAAATGTTATGCAATGAAATGCTTATGAGTGCACACCAGAACAGGTTCGTAGCACAGGGATCCGGGTCACAGAATCTGCAGGACAACATAATAAGGTATCTCTCACGTCGGGTGGGCAATTTATTGGTTTACAACAAGGCATCCCAAGGGCTTTCAAACAAGTTCCCATGCACTAAACCTCAAAAAATTTCCATCATAACGACGATTCATAAGACAGTAATCCCTTCAAAGGATGAGCACAAAGTTATACCTTAGTAACCTTTGGAATAATGTTCTACAAAAGGTCCTCAGAATCACAGACTCCCAGGTCGGTAAGGAAGACGCCATTATGACTACTCGTAAGACATAATCATTCCCAAAGGGGCCGCATTTGAGCGGTAGAAGTCAAACCAAATCAACGAGTCCTAAGTCTCGCAAATCAGAAAGCAACCACCTCCTAGCTTAGTGTATACTGGAAAAGCTCGGGTAGAAAGCCTTTGTCCTTACAAACCATCCCCAATAAACCCAACAGATAAGAGAACACATCATAAAAAAGCAACAAAAGAAAATAAATCACACATACGATAAACAAACTAGGTTTGGCTTGCTAGGGTGAACTTATCCCCAACAGAGTCGCCAAGATGTCGCTACTCGAAAAAATGCAATGACGGAGAGGCGAAAGTGGAAAAACAGAAGATTCGCCATTGAACTTTATTTATCCCAAAAAGGGAAGGGAAAACATTGAGAAAACCCCAATAATGAAATGGATAAGATGGTATCACAACTAAGAGAAAGGGTTCGGAAGACGGTTATGCGAAGGGAAGGTATTAGCACCCTCCACATATATCGTACTTTATGGGAACCATTCACTTGTCTCGTAAGGGTGCTGCTAAAGGATATTGCTTTCTAAGAATGTTCTAGGAGGGAGAGAGAATGGTTGGAGATGAAAAATGAGAGAAAAGAGAAGGTGAAAGGGGGAGGAGACTCGGTAGGACTTCGCAGTTCTATGCCTACGTATTCTCAACAGGTATGAGAAAGTCAGAGTCAACGTAGTTTGGAGGACTATGAATGAAAAAGATAGAAGTGTGCTCGCCAAGGATTGGGGCCCTCGGGCCTAAGTATCTTTACTTAAAAGAAGTGAAGAATCAGAGCATTCGTAGTTCGGACTATGGTTTGTTGGTGTTTTTTATAGACGATGCCAACATGCGCATTCTAGTAGTTGGGTGTATTGCAGCTCGCTTGTGGAGTCTTAGGCGTTACCTGTTTGCGATAGAATGGACGTAACATATCCTTTTTGAAAAGAAATAGTTTTTTCCATTAAGGCAAGATGTCACATTTGATTTGTTGACAGTTAGCTTTAAGGGGAAATAATTCCTCGGATAGTAACCCCTTGCGGGTAGTGCCCAATTCTTTATCTCAAAAGGTTTATTATGAAAATGGTGTGGCGAATATAATCACGTCTTCGTATTGAAAGATGAGTATCAAGACCACACACTCTAAAGTGAGTATCCTAATACCCGAAGGGGAATAAGTCTTCACTCAATCCTCTCTCTTTAGTTCAATACAAAGAGAACCTTATTCTTTTGTTAAAGATGTTTTAATTTTGAATGGTAAGTGCCTTACGATAGTGAACCCTAAAGGTAATGTCAAGCACTCGGGATAGGAGAAGGCCTTCGCCTAACCACTCCGCAACCATCCAATTTTATTAAGAAAAGAGAAGTTTGAAAATGCACTTGGTACAAGACCAAGATTTTAGACTCAAGGGGACAAAAGAAATAGAGAAAAGGTTTTGAAAAGAATGGGAGGTGAGTAGATCAAGGTAGGTTGATGGCGATGCGCGAAGCAATCGACTTACAAAGGTGGAATCCATACAAGGTTAGGATGGGTTAATACCAAGAAATGAGAGATGAGAAGAGGTGGATCCCTAAGATAAAAACCAAGTTAAATAAGTTTGAAAATGACTTGACATTGGATCAAGTAATATTTGTCCCTTTTATTGAAAATATGTTCTAACCTAGACTCATTTTATCTTTCTTAACCAACAGGCCAGCAGCATAATAGAAAACTAAACTATTACATTGTAATTGTGGAGAGGAAAACATAGTTCCCACCAAGGGGGAGATGATATAGGATACATGAAAGGTATGATTAAGAATGTACAAAGATGCACTAAAAGAGAAACATAAAAAACAAGACAAAAGATCAAATTCAACAAGATAAGCAATCAATGATCATAAGTGCATAAACATGTAAAACATGAAGCAAATGATCAAGACATGTAATATATGAGATTAAAAAAAAAGGGCAGCAACCACATTAATTCACAAATCCTCAAAGATCAACAAGGCAAGATAAGAGAACAATCTCCAAAGCATGCACAAAATACAAGCCAAGCAATCTCACAATGAAAAAAGGATCACATGGAGTGTGTGTGAGATAATGTGATCCTGAAATGAGGGCACAAACACATTGAACAAAAAGTTAAACATCTTACATGAAACACTTAAGGATCAACAAGCATCAACTAGCACATGTAAAGAAGTATCAAAACAAGACTAGCTCAAGAGGTAGTTAAATGAAACACTCAAATAATTCTAAACTTGTAAAATCAACTAAAAATAGGAAAAAGAACCCCAAGGCAGTATGTTATCATATGACAAAATGCCACAAACTATAATTAACCTTAACTAGGTCAAGGGATCAATAAACTAGGCATATGGCTCAAGTATGAGGAATTATCAACAACCCCCAAAGAGGCTTCCACCAAAAATAGCAAGACACCAAAATAAAATCCCAAAAAAATAAGCAAAAATAAGTTCAAACACATAATTAAACAATTGCAAAAGATGGTATGAAGATAGGCTAAGAACAATTCTCAAAATGGTTGAACCATACAAGTTATGCATCAACTCGGGGGTCAATCAAGGGTAAAAAAAATGAGAAATGGCAAGTCACCTTAGGTAATTCAAACCAAGATCAAAATAACATCATATAATCCTCATTCAATGGTCTTAATGTGGCTAAAAAACTACCCTCAAATGATGAGTATAAGTCACTCAAATTCTCAACCCTAATGCAAGGGTATCAATGGAAGTACTCACTAATAAATAAATAAAAAACAAATAAAATTATGAAAATAAGACAAGATCTCAAATAATCATAAAATCATATTTTGGTATTTTTCAAAAGTGTTTAACAACTAAAAATAAGATCAAATGAAAAATAGTATGAAAAATAAAATAAAAAAAGAAATAAAGAGAGGGAGGTGTAATAGCAAAATCAGAATGAACTAAGAACTAGTTCAATGCACACAGGAGCCCAAATCTGGGGGCATGAAGAGCAAAAAACATAAAACCCACCCAAACAAAACAAAAACTCAGCTCGAAAAGTGAAAGGCACCATTTCAGACAAACACCTCAACTGACACCTCAGACGCCGGAGCCCTAGCTCCGATCGTCTTCCCCGATGAGCCTCACAGGTGGTCTCTACAAATCTCAATAAAAAACAAAGTTCAAGACATATTTTTGAAGGAAATTTTATGAGGAACATGAATCTGACCTTAGATTTCCAAAAAGGTTCCTCTAACATAGTGAAAACTCAACATGAAAATTTGATATACAAACTAAAAAGTGATTAAACAAACATAATAGTCATTCAAACATTGCCTACACGTGGTAGGGAATCAGACGCAACCAACATGGACCTACATTTGTGCCTAAAATGAGAGATTCGAAGTGAAGAAAGTTACCTAACGGAGCAACTCCGTTGGTCCTTTAAATGGTGCTTGAGCTTCAATTTAAAGCCACAAATGAACTCCTTGTGCTTCACCAAGTAGGAATCAAGCAAGAGATGAGCAGGAAGTTTAAGAATTTTTTTCAGATTCGAAGAAAGATATAACTTGAGAAAGTTTGAGTTTTTTTAGCTTTTTCTACAGCAAAATGACCCCCCGTCCACGTTAGGGTTTATGTCCTTCTTATATATGAGGGTTTAGAGGTGTTTTTGAAGGCCCATGATGCTTTTTTGGGTGATTTAACAAAACTTGCAAAAAAAAAAAGATAAAAGATGATGTGCCACGGGGTGGGGTGGTCTTCCCACTACTTTAGACCATCACTCATCACAAAAGAGGGTGGGGAAATGAATTTGGATAGTTGGAATGAAATGAAATGAAGTGATGAGGTGTTTATGAAGTTTGCCTCTTATGGTGAAAAGAAATGAAAATAAGTGAAAACATGAAGGAATGCTTGTTCATTTTGGGTAAGAATTATGTTGTCATGACATCATGATGATATGGTACAAAAGAGAGGCAAAACCAACCAAGATTGTGAGTTGAAGAGCAAGAAAGTTCAAACTATGTCATATATCCATGTATTCATGTTCATCATGCATTAACTTTCCTTGTAAATCACCAAATGACATGGAATTTGAGGTCATGGTGTTGGCAAGATCATAAGGCATAAGTTTCATGTTATAGGTAACTTTATTTGAAGCTTTGAAGTTCATGAATTTTGACCTTGAAGTGAATGATCCAAAACTAGGTCATCCAAAATGACCTTGACTAGGAAGGATCATAACTTGAGCTCCACACATGGAAATGACGAGTTCTTACATTTTTTGGAAAGCTTAGATGATGAAGAACAAACTTTATGTTTGAAGAAAGTTGAGGAAAAGCTTGGATCCACATGAAAATTGTCATGGAAGAGGGGGGGGGGGGGGTCCTTTATTTCCTTTAAATCTTTTCCACTTTGTAAAACCCACATTTAAGTCCTCATAACTTGAGGTATGTAGGTTCAATGGAGGAGTTCTTGTACTCAAAAGAAAACCTGGAGAGTAAAGAACAACTCTCATGTTTGATGAAAAATGAAATGGAACTTGTATCATGATGAAACTTGTCAAGGAAGTTAAGTGCTAAAAAACAGGATTTTACACTTAGAAACCTCTAAAACCCTAATTTAGCAAAATCTTGATCCTTTCACCAAAGATAGAATATGATTCATGATTATGAAATTGCTTGATTGATCTTGCCCATATGAGATTTATGTACTTAAATGACAAAAACCCAAATTCTACAGCTTCAAGGAATATGTTGTTTATTCCAATGCTTGTCCATGATTCAGATGAAATTCAAGTATGATAAGATAACATGAATGCCTTGAGACTTGAGGAAACCAAAAGCTTGAGAAACAAACTCAACTTTCCTTGATAAAAATGAACTCTTGAACTAAGCCAAAATCCTTTGAGTTCTCTTGTCTAGAGCTTGAACCATGCACTCATGAAGATGTAAATGCTAAGGCTAATGATAATGATATGGAGGTTAAAGGTTAGGGTGAAAAAATGGGTTTGACAAAACTTAAGCAAAGAAGTCTTGAGCCTGAGGGGCTTGTGCAGAAGTCTTGGATTCATGAAAGGATCTTTAGATATTTGAAAGGAACTATCAATATTGGACTTCTTTATAATAAATCCTCAGATTATAAGCTAGTTGGATTTTGTGATCTTGACTACGTTAGAGATAGAAATGAGAGGAAATCCACTAGTGGAAACTGTCAATTCTTAGGTGAAAACCTTATATCTTGGGCTAGCAAAAGACAAGGAACTATTGCTATGTCTACAGCAGAAGAAGAATACATTTTAGCTGCTAACGGTTGCACTCAACTACTTTGGATGAAATATCAGCTTGAAGATTATCAGATTTTTGGAAACAATATTCTTATCCTTTTTGATAACACTGCTACTATCTGTCTAACGAAGAATCCAATTAAACATTCTAAAACTAAGAATTTTGAGATCAAACATCATTTTATTAGAGACTATGTTCAAAAGGGTGTAATAGATATTAATTTTATTGATACTGACCATCAATGGGATGATATATTTACAAAACCCTTAGCCATTACAATATTTGATTTTATTAAGAAAAATATGAACATTGTCTTTATTGATGAATGATGCTTATTCTATGAATGAAGTATCAGAAGAAAATGGGATTCTGATATCACTCTGTTGGAATTTTTTTAATCTGAAATCTCTCTAAGTATGGTCTTAAGCCTTGTATAGAGTTTGTCAAATATCTTTCATCCTTGATTGCTGTATTTAAGCAGAAAGTAAAAAAGTTTAATTATATGCTTTGTGCTTTGAATTAACAATTAGACTAATCTTGAGGTTCTGATAAAATAAGGATCTTTGTTGTATATTTTAATATTTGAATCTTTTTGAAATATTGATTTGATAGACAGCTGGTTCTTAAACTCTTTTTCTGGTGAAACTGTTACAAAACTTATACCAAGGCTAATCCTACATCTACTTTCTTTTCAAGCAAAAGTACTGTGAGCATTCAGCCTTGGTTGTTGTGTTTTCTCAGAAGTAAGTGTCTCGAGACTGAAGGGACATGTCTATCACTTGTATATTCAAAATCTGCTATAAAATTTGGTTCTTAAAAGGAGTTCAATGACAAAGATTTTGATTCATTTTTATTTAGACTCATTATTGTCCAAACATTTAATGGATGCTTGCTTATAAATCAACATTCTATGTGTTATATTGCTACCTGTAAATTTTCCTGATTTTATGTATTATCTTATTTATAAGATAATATTGTGAAATCATTGTTCTATAACTAGAATTTCTTTTCTTCTCAATATATCTTCAAAGAACATTAAAGGAGAGATCTATGATCTAGATATTTTGAAGGAATATACGGTTAACCTCAATGAATTGACAACGATTAATCTTTCTCGGTTAGTCTCAGATATTCATTTTCAGAAATGGAATGAATATTTTGCAATGCTTAATGGACCAATCTATCCAGATCTTGTGAAATATTTTTGGGCGAATGCTCATGTTCATCAGAATGACCTAGATGGTTGTCAGATTCTATCTGTTGTCTATGGTTATCCTGTTGTGATCAACTCTAAAATGATATCTCAAGAAATAAATTGTAAAGAGGATGGAATTATAGTTGAAAACTAAAGACATAATTGTCGCTACTCGAAAATGCAACGACGGAGAAGCGAAAATGAAAAGACAGAAGAGTCGCCATCGAACTTTGTTTATCCCAAAAAGGGAAGGGAAAACATCAAGAAAACCCCAAGAAAGAAAATGGATAAGACGGTCTCACAACCAAGAGAAAGGGTTTGGAAGCCGGTTATACAAATGGAAGGTATTAGCACCTGTCGCATCCATCATACTCAATGGAAACCATTTGTTTGTCTATGTGTGAAGGTATCTGCTAAAGGGTATTGCTATAAGGTGTGTTCTAAGGGGAGATAAAAGGTTGAAAACAAGGAAAAGAGACTCGGTAAGACCTCACGGTCCTATGCCTACGTATTCTCAATAGGTATGAGAAAGTCAAAGTCAACGTAGTTCGGAGAACTACGAATAAAAAAGATAGGAAAGTGCTCGGCAAGGATTGTGGCCCTTGTGCCTACGTATCTTTACTTAAAAGAAGTAAAGAATCAGAGCAGTCATAGTTCGGCCTATGGTTATCTGGTATTTTTGTGGACAATGTTATCCTATGCATTCTAGCAGTTAGGTGTTTTGCAGCTCGCTTGTGGAGTCTTAGGCGTTACCTGTTTGCGGTAGAATGGACGTAACATATCCTTTTTGAAAAGAGAGTTTTCGCCATCGAGACAAGATGTCACATTTGATTTGTGAAAGTTATTTTTAAGAGTGAAATAGGTCCTTAGATAGTAACCCCTTGCGGGTAGTATCCAATTCTTTATCTCAAAGATTTATTGTGAAAATGGTGTGGCGAACATAGTCACGTCTTCGTATTGAAAGATGAGTATCGAGACCACACACTCTATAATGAGTATCCTGATACTCGGAGAGGAAGAAGTTTGCACTCAATCCTCTTTCTTTATTTCAATATAAAGAGAGCTTCATTCTCTTATGAAAGATGTTTTGATCTTGAATGGTAAGTGCTTTACGACAGCGAACCCTAAAGGTAATGTCAAGCACTCGGGATAGGAGAAGGCCTTCACCTAACCACTCCACAACCATCCAAGTTTATTAGAAAAAGAGTTTTGAAAATGCACTTGGTATGAGACCAAGGTTTTTATACCCAAAGAGACAAAAAAGATATAGAAAAGTTGTGAAAAGAAAAGGTGGTGAATTGGTTTAATAGTTTGTTGAGAAAATCCGCTTGACATTGAATCAATGGTTTGACTTATATCTGTGTGCAAAAGCCATGGTGGAATGGAAGATGGGTTTGAAAATGGCTCGACGACGAGTCAAGGGTTTGGATTGAAAACGGAACTGGCATGACGACGAGTCAAGGGTTAAGGTGTGAGAAACGACACTAGTCCCTGGGGGTGCTCCTAATATCGAAACCATAATGATGTATGACAGTGTGTGCGATAGGTTGATGGCGAATGCGGACGAGAACTTGACTTACAGAGGGGTGTTTGAAAATGGCTCGATGACGAATCGAGAATTAGTTTGAAAACGATTTAATCTACGCTAGTCCCTAGGGATGCTCCTAGAAGATAAACCACAGTCAAAGAAATACGAAAGCGTACATCGGAATGGGAGAGAGGTACATGCAAATTACACGGGATTGCACGAAATAAAAGGTCTCATTGTCAGGTAGCCCAAGAGGAAGCCGTGTGTGTGCAATGTGTCCTAAACTAAGCCTTGATCGAAATTTGAACACAACTCCAAGCTAGGGTTTCTGACAACATCCAATGATCTGTCACTCGGACAAATAATCAACAGTCCACCCATTTAGGATTTTATGGTTTCGATAATTATTATGTGCTTTGAAAGAATGTGAATAAGATGAATAAAATGAATAAAATGAATATGAATAAAATATGAATAATATACAAGATATATAACAATATAAACAAGATAATATTCACAATAATATAGCAAGATAAATATCAACAAGCATATGGACAAGATAATATAATCAAGATAATATTTGACTGAAAATAAAGCAGTTGTATATTGATAAAAAGTAAAGTTAGTCGTTAGTTTGTTATTGAATTGAATCGGGACAAAATATAACACTAAACCGTCGTAGCTTGACTTATGATGAAAGTCGAACTATAGGAGGTCATGTGAATTGATATCCGTGCTAAGAACAAGATAGAGAAATGATATTGACGATCATTCTCCGATTAAATCGTGTTGCACGGACAAACAAGAATGGGATCTCGTCTTAATCATAAACTCGTGTCAGTTAATCGAAGGTAACCTCTCACGATCCCAAAGTGTAGAAAAATGATCCAAGTGATCATTTTCCACAGATTTGAAACAATGAAGATTATCGACTTCGATAAGTCGATATTTACGAATGTAAAGACTTCATTGACCGATAAAATAAAATATAATCGAGATGAAATTGAAAGTAAGGTTAAATCTCGTCTTAATCGCAAACCTTATGTTAATTAATCAAAGGGAACCTCTCACGATCCCAAACTATAGAAAAATGATCCAAATGATCATTTTCTACAGATCTGAAATAATGAAGGTTTTACAACCTCGAAAACTAACGTTTGTGAATCAAAGACTTCATCGATTCGAAAAATGTAATAAAGTCGAGAATGAGAAAGAAAATGAAAAGTGAAAAAGTGGACGGTCTCGGACTAATTACTATCTATT
This sequence comes from Lathyrus sativus, assembly GCA_963859935.3. NCBI lineage: Eukaryota > Viridiplantae > Streptophyta > Magnoliopsida > Fabales > Fabaceae > Lathyrus > Lathyrus sativus. The sequence goes on along the minus strand of OZ012737.1, from coordinate 41,147,500 downwards.
AATAATTTGACTGATAATAATTTCGGAGGTCTCGTCATCGACCCCTAAACTAAAACTAAAATAAAAATCCAAGACTAGATCAAGATAAAATGAAGAAAGTGGTATAAAATAAAATCAAGAGTGATTAAATGAACCAAAATCAAATTGTTTAGTAAAGTTTTTTTCTAACAAAAATCACTAACTAAAAATAAATAAAAATTTTTATTAAAAAAAACCTAGAAACTAACTATGCAAAAGAAGAGGGGGTGTGAAGAAAAATGGATATGAGGGTGTGTTAGGAATGCAAGGCACTAGGCCCAACCATCCAAAGTCCAATGAGTTATTCTCAAATTTCATCTTCAGCTTTTTAACAGAGAAAACAACGAAAGAAATCATGTGGTGTAGTGATGCTAGGGCCCAAAGATTGTGTTTCTTCTTTTTAGAACAAGGATGTTTCTCAGTGTAAACGGCGCCGCACCACCTCAAATCATCATCTTCTTTATCGATTCAACTCACTGATCCATCTTATGCCCTCAACATCCATCATCTTTCTTTGATCTCATCGCGATGTAACACCTCCTTCTATACCCCCAAATAAGCATGTGAAACATTTAGGCACATATCAAAATTTTCATCAAAGTAATATTAAATCATAGTATAAAAGGAGCATGTTACACAAATTCACCATTAAAACATACAACACCTGCTCAAATAGAGATATGCAACAGTGGGGTAGTTTTAAAATAGAGAAACTTCGTCCTTACACCCACATCTCAACATTTAAATTAAAGCGGAAGAGTAAATCATTGAATCACTTAAAAACATGTTATCAAGTTGGTTCACAATATCATTCATATTATACAAAACATCATCAGCTGATACATTCACAATGTATCACAAAAGAATGCTATACAACCTAACTACCCGATGATCAGAGCGACCAGAACAAAAGAATGAAGTTATACTTCACAAAAAGAATCTCCAACAACCTAATCTGCAATGCCTTATAGAGCATTATAAAACAGCAGAAGGGTGAGAAATATTACCATAATAATCAATGCATATAGTTATATATATATATATATATATATATATATATATATATATATATATATATATATATATATATATATATATATATATATATATATATATATATATATATATATATATATATATATATATATATATATATATATATATATATATATATATATATATATATATATATATATATATATATATATATATATATATATATATATATATATATATATATATATATATATATATATATATATATATATATATATATATATATATATATATATATATATATATATATATATATATATATATATATATATATATATATATATATATATATATATATATATATATATATATATACATACACATGAATATAGAATACGATACTCTATGTTTTCTCACCACCTTTCATTATAATCCTCAATTACATCACACCATGTATAAACAATTATGGATAATCAATCAAGCACATTTCATCACGCACACATCCATAATTCATAATTCAACAAACCATACACTTGCATAATTCATATAACAATGATATCTATGCCATGTGACTCGACACAACTCAATGCAATTCAATGACATGTGGTACCAACACTCGTTATCATTTTTTCGGTTTTTACATTAAACTGGGTCCACTCTTCTAGACCGATAACCACGAAAAGTCCGTCCTCTAAGCTTTCAAACCCACTCTTATAGGTTTGGGACAAGTTACTAGTCTCCATGAAACTAGCAAGCATTGCCTCTTGACTAAATGATGCATATGCAATCAACCACCAAATGCACTTAAGACCGTTCTCGCATCTTAATCTCATGCATTCAAATAATTCATCACTCAAGAATTATAACATGATTGCACACACAACATATTCATATAATCAAAGTATTCATACTTTATATCATCACACTTATCAAACAATGCACACATGTTTATCAATACGTTCTCATGCAGTATTCACGTAAAGTTACATACAACACATATGCATTCCCAAACTCACGCCCAACGGCCACAAACCTCATCACAATTTATCATGCATTCTTATTCAATTTAAACAGTGCATTATATATATATATATATATATATATATATATATATATATATATATATATATATATATATATATATATATATATATATATATATATATATATATATATATATATATATATATATATATATATATATATATATATATATATATATATATATATATATATATATATATATATATATATATATATATATATATATATATATATATATATATATATATATATATATATATATATATATATATATATATATATATATATATATATATATATATATATATATATATATATATATATATATATATATTAAAGGCTACATTCGCGATTGATTTCACAATCTAGGATTCCCGCCATAAGGCTACCCACAGCAAGTCTCATCTCAATAGTACACAACTATTCATATCATATAAGGATTAACATAATTGAACCAAACAAATAACCATTGGATGGAAAACACAAGAAATGGAATTTTCTGTCACATTCGCTGCCCTTCGCCTGGCGAAGCATCTGGCGAATACTCGCTACCTTATTCGCCTGGCGAAGACAGTCAGTAGCTACTGGAATGTGTTCGCTAACACTCACTGGTTCACTCGCCTGGCCAAACTTCGCCACACTCCTTCACCTGGAGAACACGCCAGCGAAGACTAACTTTGACTATTGACTTGGTTCGCTACCCACTCGCTGGGCTTCGCCTGACGAACCTGCAAACTCAGAAATCCCTAACTGTTCAAAATCACTCAATCACCCCAAAAACTGACCTATTCTCACAGAACCAGTTCCATAGCCTTAGTATAACATCTTTCGACTAAACTTTACCACTTATTCTCATTTTTAACCGTTAAAAACTCGGTTCTACCGATTAAATCCATTTTCTGCCCTAGAGTGGAAAATGAGTAGAAACTCCAACAAATCCAAACCCACCCATACATAATCACATACATTGTATAGATGATGATATTTCACACCCTTACCTTGATTAAATCGATGCTTGAGAGTTTTTCTTGAGCTTTTCCAACCTTTCCTTCTTTTCCTTCTCTTTTTCCTTCTTTCTCTTCTTTTTCTCTTATGTTTCTATCTTTCTCTTTTCTTTCCACTTTTCCTTTATAAGTCTTTCTCTTCTATTCTTTCCATCATATTTCTCTTCTCAAACATCTACCAATTTCATTTAATTAATCATCCATCAATTAAACAATCCCCACAAATCATTTAATTAATATAAATAATTAATTAATAAAAATTGGGTTGTTACACGCGACACCGTGAAACAGAGCCATCCTCTTAAGCTTGCTCAATCTCGAACACAAACCGTGATGCTTGCTCAATCTTCTGTCTTCCTCCGATTCACTTTTCCTTCTACTTCATATGTATCACAACATTGTTGTTGTGGCTCTGAGTTGTGATGGTTGATTAGGGTCGAGCAAAAGTTATGTTGTTACCCGAAAATATGGACGGATGGGATAAGATATATGGAGATGAAAGGGAGTATTGTTCTATGGTGCTTGATGGTTGGCTCGCGTGGAAGTCGAACGGTATGATATTGTTGTAGCAGTGGTGTGCTTGGTTTTGGTTTTTTTTTGGGTGAAATTTTGTTGAGAGTTGAGGTTAAATTTTTTTGAGAAGATTTGAAAATGAAGAAGCAGAGGAATGGCTGGGGGATTTTTTTTAAGAAGATGACTTTGGTTGTTGCTGTGGTTTTCAATCTAAGTGAAGGAATGTGATTTTTGTAGAAGCGAGCTTCAAGCACATAAAAGTTTTGATGAAGACAACAAGTTTTCTACGCAACATGTGTATGCAAAAAGCAAGAGACTCAAATAACATCAAGTTTCAAGGTGGTGTTCTAGCATATGTCAAATGGATCAAAGCTTCACATACATACTAATCAAGTTTCAAATATTGAAGAGAGAATATTGAACAACATCAGGAAGGTATACCAAATATTATTTAAAATACTTATACAAGTGTTCAATTATTCATCTCTCACTTCACATATATCATAAGACTTTTTAAAACACTTTTAATAGCTCACTCTTTTTAAAATTAATTCTGTTTTGAAAAACTTTCAGTGTTAACCGATTAACCCCTATGGTTAACCGGTTAACAGTTTCTAAAATTAATTGTTTGCTGAATTACTTACAGTGTTAATCGATAAACCTATATGGTTAACCAGTTAACATCTGTTGATTTTGAATTTTTTTCTAACGTTAAAGGGGTGTTACCCGATTAACCTATATGGTTAACCGATTAACCCTGAAGCAGTAATCGAAAAATGACAGCTTTTCATGAAAATATGCATTGTTTTCATTTTTTTCCAGACATTTTTTGCTGCATAAAATTATACCCTTCTGTAGAGGTATATTATATGGAGGCAAATCGCCACATATCACACAAGTCTGCAAGACATTGGTTAATGCAGGTTTCGATGATGACAAATTCCCCAGATAGACTGGAAAGTATGAATTCCAGATCCACTAAACCAGATGCAAACAGATCACCCACCATATCCTTTTTACGCTTGTCTTAAAACTTCTGAAATGCATATACTTTGTGTTGACAAAAAGCAATCATGACTAAAGGCATGTGTTGCGGTGGAAATAGGATCACAAACTATTAATGAGTTTGAATCGCAATTCAATTCACAACCGCTCTTTGATTTATCCGAAGGAAAAGGTCAAAAAGGGAAAACCTATTTTGCATCGTAAACACAATGCGGGGAAAGATCTAGGGTTCGGGGGTTGGTTAAATTTAGGGAAGGTATTAGCATCCTAAACTTCCGTAGTACTCTACGGGAACCTTTTGTTCAATGCTTACTATTTGCTTTATTTATTCTTAAGGTATCTGTACAAAGGACTAAAAGTGAGAAAGGAGACCTAAGGGGTTAATTCTAAGTTTACTCGGCAAGACATTGCATCTTGTGCCTACGTATCCTTACGGGAGTGGAATCAGAGTAATCGTAGTTCCCCTCAAAAGGGAGGTTAGAGACTTCTTGACTGTGGTCAAGGTCTCAAGGGGAATAAACGCATCTTAAGGACACGCTTACATGGAGTCTTAAACTCCGAATCTCTATGTTGAATTGTTAAGTTGTAATTAGGGTTAAATTAGGGATTCCACAGCGGAAAACCCTAAAATGAGCGCGGCGGCTCTTTGACCTAATGCTAGGGGTAAAATTGTAATCTTGCCTGCAGCGAGGCATTTGTGAAAATTAGGGTTTGTGAGGTTGTAAGGGTTTGAAGTTGAGGACTATTGACACGGCGGTCAAACGGCTAGACCTAATTCCTTCGGAGGAGTGAGATTATTGGTAAAGACGCGATAAACATACGATGGCAGAACATAAAGTGCGGAAAGATAAATGCGACAATTGTCTCGCAAAATTACACCCCATAAGCAGTTACAAATATGATAATTGAATATTTAAACTGAAAATAAAATCAATTGAACTTAGTCAGCTGCAAAAAACTAAAACAAACAGAGACTGTTATTATACGGGGTTAGACGAAAAATTAGACGGGAATGTTAGGAATTTAAGTAGAAAATTATAATTAACGAAACAAGAAAAAAGTTAGAAATTTGGATCTTAAAAATGAGGATGTTAGCGAAAAATTAATAAACAGTAAAAATTGATACGCAATGAAGATGATGATAATATACAAGTGATAATGGAATATGAAATAGCAACGATGATGTTAGATTGTGTACAAATGTAAAAATAAATACAAAATAAATAAATAAATATTAGTGAACATGTTCATGGATAATCAAGAATACTGTTAGGAATGAAGGATGAAAATTGGAATTGACGGTAATTAGAAGTTAAGTGATGAATGTTTTGAGACGGTGAGAATTTAGGTAATTAGAAAAGAGTTAGAATTTTAATTAGGTTTTTTTTGGGTGAAATTTAGAAAAGTTAGAGTTTTTAATGTGATTAAGAAAAAGAAAATAGATTAAAAGTTAGAATTAAAAGTTAGCAAAAAAATTAGAACTTCGAAATTTGGTTTTTAAAAAAAAAGGTTAGAAAATAAAAATAAAAGTTTGAAAATAAAAGAGAAAAGGTTAGAATTTTAATAAAAAAAGAGTTAGAATGTTAGAATTTTAATTAAGAACAAATGGTAGAAATTTTGAAAAAAAAGATAAAAAAAAGATTAGAAATTAAAAAAAAGAAGAGTTAGTTACTTTTGATGAAGACTGTAAGAGTTTTTGATGCTTGTCGATTCCCCGTTTTGTTGCTCCTGAGAGTCCTTTTATAGTTGAATTTTTTAAATCTTTTTCAATCTCAGATTTGATTTGAATATCTCAATCTTTTTCAATCTCTGATTTGATTTGAATATCTCAATCTTTTTCAATCTCTGATTTGATTTGAATGAATTTTTATGATGATTTCAGATTTGATTCAATGATGGTGATGTTGATATTTAGATCTGATTTTTTTATGATGATGATATGATCTGATTGATTTGATTTTGCTCCATATGTGATTCATTGTGATTGGATTTGATAAAAAAAAATGTTGGGATTTAAATTTAAAAATGTTAGCAAAGAAAGTTAGAGTTTCAAGTTAAATAAAAATTAGAGTTTTAAGTTTAAAAAAAAAAATGAGTTAGAATTTTAAAATAAAAAACATTTGAATGTTGATTTTAAAAAATGTTAGAATTATTTTAAAAACTGTTAGAATTTAATTTTAAAAGGAATTTAGAATTTAAAAAAAAGAAAAAGAAAAAGGGCGTTAGAATTTAATTTTAAAAAGAATTTAGAATTCTAATTTGAAAAATAAAGGTGTCAAAAAAAAGATTTAGATTTAATTTTAAAAAAAAAGTTAGAAAAAAAATTAATTTTAAAAAGAAGTTAGAGAAAAAAAGATTTAATTTTTAAAAAGAAGTTAGAAAAAAATATTTAATTTTTTTTAAAAAAGTTAGAGAAAAAAGATTTAACTTTATAAAAGTTAGAAAAAAGATTTAACTTTAAAAGGGAGTTAGAAAAAAGATTTAATTTTAAAAAGAAGTTAGAAAAAAGATTTAATTTTAAAAAGAAGTTAGAAAAAAATATTTAGCTTTAAAAAAGTTAGAAAAAAAGATTTAGCTTTAAAAAAGTTAGAAAAAAGATTTAGCTTTAAAAAAGTTAGAAAAAAAGATTTAGCTTTAAAAAAAGATAGAAAAAGATTTAACTTTAAAGAGGTAGTTAGAAAAAGGATTTATCTTTTAAAAAAAGTTAGAAAAAGATTTAATTTTAAAAAGGTAATAGAATTTGATTAAAAAAAATGTGTTAGAAATTAATTAAAAAAGGTTATAAAAAAATTTACTCTTAAAGAAAAGAAAAAAAAAAAAGTTAAATTTTAATCTAAATCCTAAAAGTTAGTAAGAAGAGCTTAAAATGATTTACATAAATAAACTAAATAGAAAAAAAAAGTTAATAAAAAATATTAGTAAAGTTATAAAAAAAAATTAATTAAATTATTATTAGTTAAAAAAACAAGATCTAAAAAAAAAGGTTAATTTATTAAATAAGAATTTAAAATAAAATAAAAAAATAAAATAAAATAAAAAAGAAAGGGTAAAATTTGGGGTATTACAGTTTCCCCTATTTAAATAACTACACCGGATGATTTGAGTGGCGGAGACTCGAGGAATCATGGTGGAGGGATTTAAATATAGATAACCGAAAATTTTGCCCTTATATGTGGCGATATGCAATGTTATAGACAAAACGAGGACAGACTAATGCAGACAATGCCATGAATATGATATGATGCGTATGTTGAAATGATGAATGCGAAAATGCTGACGAATACGACGACACAGGGACAGACGCTACGAGAAGAACACACTGGGGAAAACGACGCGCTGGGACACAGCACAACACCGGGGAATTCTAAAATGATGGTCAACTGGTGCGAATACGACCAATTGTCTTTTTTAGAAAAAGGAACGAGATTCTCAAATGGAGATGGCACCTATGAGAAGGCCTCCACTGGGGGAATCTAAAAATAAAACTGGATCACGTACGATTGCAAGATCGATTACAGAATGCTGGAGCATTGAGAAAAGAATAACATCCAGGCTTCTGTAAGCTATCCCTCGTGACAGGATCAAACGGACTTTTCGGAACTCCGTAGCAAATATACAGGGTAAAGACCGGCTGTATGCCAAAATAAATGGACTTTAGGAATAAGGTTCTTAAATGGAGAGGGCACTTATGAGATGACCTCCATTTGGGAATGTTTAATAATAACAGGATCTACACGGCTTGCAAGATCGATTACAGAACGCTGGAGCATTGAGCAAAGAATAACATCCAAGCTTCTATAAACTATCCTTCGTGATGGGATCGAACGGACTTTTCGGAAATCCGTATCAAATATACAGGGTAAAGACCGGCTGTATGCCAAAATAAATGGACTTTAATGGGAAATGCCCTGATAAGCTTCTCGAGGGAGAACTGTCACTTATCGTTGGAAGGGACTTATGTGCCAAAATGGATAAGCACTCAAATAAAGAGGCTGCTGCTTATCTGATAAATAAATCTTCTCGTATTTAAGGTCGGCGCCTGGAATACGATTCTGATTCTTCTCTTACTGAAGGATAAATAAACTTCTTCATGCTTCAAGATCGTGCTCTCCTGAACATGAAAAGGGTAAACTGAACTTCCTCATACTTCAGAATCGTGCTCTCCTGACTATGATTCGGCTCTTTCGGATAAATGAAATTCAGAATCGTGCTCTCCTGAATATGAAAAGGGCTGACTGAACTTCCTCATACTTCAGAATCGTGCTCTCCTGAATATGATTCGGCTCTTTCTTGTAAATGAAATTCTTCATACTTCAGAATCGTGCTCTCCTGAATATGAAAAGGGTGAACTGAACTTCCTCATACTTCAGAATCGTGCTCTCCTGAATATGATTCCGCTCAAACCTCCCCGTACTTCAAGATCGTGCTCTCCTGAATACGATTTGGTTTCTTCTTTTACTAAAGGATAAATGAACTTCTTCATAATTCAGAATCGTGCTCTCCTGAATATGATTCCGCTCAAACCTCCCCGTACTTCAAGATCGTGCTCTCCTGAATACGATTTGGTTCAAACCTCCCATACTTCAAGACGACAGGTAAATGGAAGCCCAACTGCTCCATGGAGATGGCCATTTGCTGCGAGTCATAACGAAGATAGGATCGGTTTCTTAGGTGAGAAATGTTGTATACCGACGTTGTAAGATGTAAAGTGTTGTGAAGTGTTGTAACATGTAGGATTGTAAAGTGTTGTACTGATAGATTTTCCAGGCGTGAACTGGCGTGTATCTGTAAAGGATTGTAGTTGATTTTCTTGAAAGATAGTGCAAAAAAAATGCACGTCCGGGTACAGTGATAACCTTCTTGGGCGAGATAGTCGCGTATCTGTCATGGTATGGTGAAAACCTTTAGATGGTGCAAAATAAATGCACGTCCGGTTGGGATTGACGACCGACAAGACTGAGGTTCAATCTAGGATCGAGCTAGAAAGAAAACTGGTAATCAAGACTCCATCGAGGGAATGATCTCGAAGGGTAGATATCTTATCCTGGCGAGGAAAGATAGCTGAAGTAACCGTCATCCACGAGGATCGAGCTCCGTAGGGAAACTGGAAACAAGTAAATATTTTATGCTTAGGGCTGACAATCTATTTGGAGAGAATGGACGAACCCAGTTATTCGGCGGTAACGACCAATGATAGAGACACAATGAACCTGTGCATGCTAACGCGTATGTTAATGAATATGTTAATATGAATGTATGTTAATGTTTATGTATGCAAGATGTTATGAAATGAGTATGCCATGAATATGTAATGAATATGTAAGGAGTATGTAATGAATATGTAATGAATATGTAAGGAGTATGTAATGAGTGTGTAATGAATATGTAATGAATATGTAATGAATATGTAATGAATATGTAATGAATATGTAATGAAATAAGCATGTGATGCTTATGTCCCTGCGTATGCTGACGAAACAGACTAGAGACGGGACGAGAGATGAAATAAACATCTCGACGGAGATACCCTGCGTTCTCTGCAACCAATACGTCAATCATGGGTAAGAAAGATCAATGGTGGAACCAAATCTGGTTTTAAATGTTCTGAATTCTCTAGGGAGAAGGTAATTTGCTTGGGTGCACAGTATCACGTCTTCACATGGGGAGAAGAAAACCTGAGGGACACTTTCGAGTTACCCAAGAAAAAGTTGTCAGCTTAGAGTCTCTCTGGGGACTGTGATGAGGCAATAGTTTTGGAGCCTGTTGCCACTGAGATTTACTGGGGAACCAAGGCCGCCGTGAATAAAATCCATCGGGTGTATGAAGAAAAATTGTGAAGCCCCATAGTTTTGATCTTGGAGGACCTTGTAGTAGTCGCCATTTGTTTTAAAACACGGTGCCCCAGGATATTTGCGTTGTGAGGTATGGTCATCTCAAGAGGATTTTATAGAGAACACGGAGTCTGGTTGCCCCACTGTTTTCAAACTCTTTGAGAGATTTGTCAGGTCTTGACGTAATTGGCACAAGTTAATCGTGTCACGATGAGGTCTTTGAGAAATAGCTCTTAAGAACGTCGGCCTCGCGTTTGTAAGCGAATTGGGAAACTGCCTGCCCCTGTTTAGCAAGATCTTCAAGTTTCACGGGCTATATCCATATGTAACCCTCTAAGATATCAAGCAAAATCGTCATGCCTGAAATGCCTATCCTGAGCTTGTCAATGCACACATATATTTTTCTTGAATTTTTGTTTTGAAAAAGATATCGCAATAACTTGTGACCGAAATCACTAATCGGGATATAAGTTTTAATTATAATGCCAACATGAATTTTTTCTGAGCATAGCTCGTAGGAGTCAGGAAACGTGGTCTTGTCGAGTATGCTTTCAACCGAAGTCCTACTTCAATTAGGTCTTTTAAAGGTTGTATCGTGGCTCGGTTCACGGTTTAAGAAACAAAAGGATAAAGGCTCAAAGTTATATTTGTACCCACCCCTTCTTCGTGATGTTCTCCAATCCTATGTCAGTTAACCGGATACGAACGCTCATATCTCAAGCGGATTTGCTATGGTCGAGAACTTATCAAGGCTTTGGACATGGCAGTCACTCACCTATTTCTAATGGCAATTCGATCACACGACCTTGTTCTTTATAGGGATCCTAAAAACTACTGGTTGGTTGCTCTTATTCCCTAACTTTTGCCTGGACAACGTCTTTTGATCTGACTTTGGAGTCCAGCGGGATGCCCCAGTTTTGCCTAAGTCTCCTTCGTAGGTTTTGACTTAGCGGGCTCTTATTTTTTTTGAATATTCTTTTATGCACAAGTCGTGTAAATCTTTTGGAAGGCTCGTGACTGCTCCACTCATTAGGTAGCCGAGGGATAGTCATTGTATTGGACTTCTTAAGATGCTAAGGATAAATTCTCGAAGGTTTGCTCTTCCTTTTTAAGAGTCTAAGCGCTCGATCGGTTTAACTGAAACCTACCCTGCCCCAGGTTAGGATGAAGGTTCTTAGAAAGAAAAACTCCTACTTCAAGGCTCAAAGAGGTTAACGAGGGATTAACATCCTTATATCTCCAGTGTTTGGGATTTGAAACAATGCCCTACATCATCAGCGGGTTTCAATCGAAAGCATACGACAAGAAATCTGACGTTTTGGGTTCATCATCCTCCTCCCAATTCTCTATCAGAACAAGAGATCGGGTAAAGTTGGCATTATAATTTATGAAAAATATGTTTTGAATGAGTGAAACGAATGGACTTATTCAAGACAAACATATGCGTTGCATTAATTAATCAAAGATAAACAAGTTCGTGCATGCTAAATATGCTTAATCAAAGAGAAATACATATAAATGAACTGTCGGAAAAATCCTTCTAAATGTTTATGAAATCTTGCATTCAAACGTAACAGTTTCCTTTGGCGGAGCCTCAATGGAAAGGACGTCTGGTTCATGATCACTGTGAGTCATCATGGTTTGCCCCAGTTACGCTGGTCACATCTTCAACAGTTTTCAGTCGTTGCTTCAAAATAACTTTCCCAGATTCTTTGTTGATCCCGGTCATATCATCTTGAGGATTGCTGAAATGAAGCGAGCTAGGCCTTTGAATAATTACTGGATTCGGCTGATTTGCTGAGAGGTCAACATACTTTGCAGAATTCGAACCCGACAAGTGAGGGACCCTGAGAGGAGTCTCGATCTTCGGCTGAGCATTGCTAAAAGACAACTTCTTTGCTTCTAGCAAATCTCTGACAACTTTCTTAAGAGCATAGCAATTCTCTAGATCATGGCCGGGCGCACCCTCATGAAATAAACAATGAGTGGTAGCGTTGTAACTTGCAGGTAATGGATTAGGTGGAGGACCCAAAGCACGGGTGGTAATCAGACCTTGTTGTACCAAATGGGGGTATAACTCAGTGAAAGTCATCGGAATTGGAGGACAAGGCTTATACTGACTCTTACAGGGATAAGGAACCTGATCCTGTGATTGCTGGTGAACAGGAGCGTTGGGCACTCGTTGACTGTCGACAGGAACTTGCATAGGCGAATAACCGGAAGGTTGTTGATAAACTGGTGCCTGATATACCGGAGCTGACTGTACAGGCTGGCATGCAGGAAACTGCTGATCGAAAGGAGGTGCAACAGTAGCTACATAGGGTTGTTGAACATATAGAAACAGATAACCTGGAACATAACCCCGCTGATATTGTAAAGGTTGAGGAGTAACCTTTTTGCGGTTCTTTGAACGTGTAGGTCCTTTACCATGGTCGGATTTAGGAGTTTTGCACTTTGGAGGGGTAGCTCGTCGAACTGGTCGAGCACTGGGAGGCACCAAACCGGATTGAAGACCGTGAGGAGGTACATTCTCGACAGTAACAGTTGGTTGAGGTTCCATAACGGTATTAGTCTTAGAAACAATAGTAGACTGAGCATCCACCTTCACACTAAGAGCTCGTAACATCTCCAAAATTTGCCCTACACTTCCTCGAAGATCTTCGAATTCCTGGCTGACACGGTTGATCTCTTGGTTTTGATCTTCCATTCTTTTGAAGGGTCGTATTGATGCAGAGAACTCAGGGTGACAAAACTGGAGGGTGAGAGAACCGAGTATGAGAAATCGGGAGACACATGCAATGCAAAAGTATGATGCTAAAATGTGAATGCAAATGAAGAGTTCATGGAATTCAAATATTTACGAATGTCGTGGGGTACCAAGGAAATCCTTTTCTTTATTTTTTTTTATTTATGGTGTCCCGCGATATCCATAAATGATGTTTGAATTCCATGAAATACAATGCAATGGGATGCTTTATGAATGCAATGCATGAAAACACACAAAGTCCTAGGTTAAAGGTCATGCGTGGAGTTAAGGTCTACCCATCCCCAAAAGGAGTGTACTATAGGTTAGTTGTACCTGCCGAACAAGGTTCTACAAAGTGCCCAAAGTCATCAGCCCATCTTTCGGATATTATCAGCCTTCCGACTGACTCGGGGGTGAATAATATTCTCAAGAGAACCTCTTTTGAGTGTAGTATCGCGTAGCAGCCGTTGTAGGATTACTCCCACATAGCTCCCGCACTACGTCCTAAATAAGGCCAAGGTGGTGTTAAGGTACTACGGTCCCCAATATCACAGACTCCAATCGACCATGGAAAAAGTTTTTACGATTACTCGTTCAACCGAACCATTTTCGAAAAGGTCTCAACTGAGCGGTGATTCTCGAATCAGCTTGGTCGGGATTCAACTCCCTATAAGCCTCATCGAATATATCCCCATCCTATAATAATGTCACTAGTCCGGGCGTAGGACTTATCTCACAACACAAGGAACAATCCCCAAATCAGAGTACAAATATATACATGCAAATGAATAATAACACCGATAGTAATAAATATGAACAAGTTAGGGATAACCCTCAAAAGTTTAGGTCTCCCCAGTGAAGTCGCCATTTTCTGTTGCGGTGGAAATAGGATCACAAACTATTAATGAGTTTGAATCGCAATTCAATTCACAACCGCTCTTTGATTTATCCGAAGGAAAAGGTCAAAAAGGGAAAACCTATTTTGCATCATAAACACAATGCGGGGAAAGATCTAGGGTTCGGGGGTTGGTTAAATTTAGGGAAGGTATTAGCATCCTAAACTTCCGTAGTACTCTACGGGAACCTTTTGTTCAATGCTTACTATTTGCTTTATTTATTCTTAAGGTATCTGTACAAAGGACTAAAAGTGAGAAAGGAGACCTAAGGGGTTAATTCTAAGTTTACTCGGCAAGACATCGCATCTTGTGCCTACGTATCCTTACGGGAGTGGAATCAGAGTAATCGTAGTTCCCCTCAAAAGGGAGGTTAGAGACTTCTTGACTGTGGTCAAGGTCTCAAGGGGAATAAACGCATCTTAAGGACACGCTTACATGGAGTCTTAAACTCTGAATCTCTATGTTGAATTGTTAAGTTGTAATTAGGGTTAAATTAGGGATTCCACAGCGGAAAACCCTAAAATGAGCGCGGCGGCTCTTTGACCTAATGCTAGGGGTAAAATTGTAATCTTGCCTGCAGCGAGGCATTTGTGAAAATTAGGGTTTGTGAGGTTGTAAGGGTTTGAAGTTGAGGACTATTGACACGGCGGTCAAACGGCTAGACCTAATTCCTTCGGAGGAGTGAGATTATTGGTAAAGACGCGATAAACATACGATGGCAGAACATAAAGTGCGGAAAGATAAATGCGACAATTGTCTCGCAAAATTACACCCCATAAGCAGTTACAAATATGATAATTGAATATTTAAACTGAAAATAAAATCAATTGAACTTAGTCAGCTGCAAAAAACTAAAACAAACAGAGACTGTTATTATACGGGGTTAGACGAAAAATTAGACGGGAATGTTAGGAATTTAAGTAGAAAATTATAATTAACGAAACAAGAAAAAAGTTAGAAATTTGGATCTTAAAAATGAGGATGTTAGCGAAAAATTAATAAACAGTAAAAATTGATACGCAATGAAGATGATGATAATATACAAGTGATAATGGAATATGAAATAGCAACGATGATGTTAGATTGTGTACAAATGTAAAAATAAATACAAAATAAATAAATAAATATTAGTGAACAGGTTCATGGATAATCAAGAATACTGTTAGGAATGAAGGATGAAAATTGGAATTGACGGTAATTAGAAGTTAAGTGATGAATGTTTTGAGACGGTGAGAATTTAGGTAATTAGAAAAGAGTTAGAATTTTAATTAGGTTTTTTTTGGGTGAAATTTAGAAAAGTTAGAGTTTTTAATGTGATTAAGAAAAATAAAATAGATTAAAAGTTAGAATTAAAAGTTAGCAAAAAAATTAGAACTTCGAAATTTGGTTTTTAAAAAAAAAGGTTAGAAAATAAAAATAAAAGTTTGAAAATAAAAGAGAAAAGGTTAGAATTTTAATAAAAAAAGAGTTAGAATGTTAGAATTTTAATTAAGAACAAATGGTAGAAATTTTGAAAAAAAAGATTAAAAAAAGATTAGAAATTA
This sequence comes from Lathyrus sativus, assembly GCA_963859935.3. Taxonomy (NCBI): domain Eukaryota; kingdom Viridiplantae; phylum Streptophyta; class Magnoliopsida; order Fabales; family Fabaceae; genus Lathyrus; species Lathyrus sativus. The sequence continues at coordinate 41,131,903 of OZ012737.1, read as the reverse complement.
AAAAAAAGAAGAGTTAGTTACTTTTGATGAAGACTGTAAGAGTTTTTGATGCTTGTCGATTCCCCGTTTTGTTGCTCCTGAGGGTCCTTTTATACTTGAATTTTTTAAATCTTTTTCAATCTCAGATTTGATTTGAATATCTCAATCTTTTTCAATCTCTGATTTGATTTGAATATCTCAATCTTTTTCAATCTCTGATTTGATTTGAATGAATTTTTATGATGATTTCAGATTTGATTCAATGATGGTGATGTTGATATTTAGATCTGATTTTCTTATGATGATGATATGATCTGATTGATTTGATTTTGCTCCATATGTGATTCATTGTGATTGGATTTGATAAAAAAAAATGTTGGGATTTAAATTTAAAAATGTTAGCAAAGAAAGTTAGAGTTTCAAGTTAAATAAAAATTAGAGTTTTAAGTTTAAAAAAAAAATGAGTTAGAATTTTAAAATAAAAAACATTTGAATGTTGATTTTAAAAAATGTTAGAATTATTTTAAAAACTGTTAGAATTTAATTTTAAAAGGAATTTAGAATTTAAAAAAAAGAAAAAGAAAAAGGGCGTTAGAATTTAATTTTAAAAAGAATTTAGAATTCTAATTTGAAAAATAAAGGTGTCAAAAAAAAGATTTAGATTTAATTTTAAAAAAAAGTTAGAAAAAAAATTAATTTTAAAAAGAAGTTAGAAAAAAAAGATTTAATTTTTAAAAAGAAGTTAGAAAAAAATATTTAATTTTTTTAAAAAAAGTTAGAGAAAAAAGATTTAACTTTATAAAAGTTAGAAAAAAGATTTAACTTTAAAAGGGAGTTAGAAAAAAGATTTAATTTTAAAAAGAAGTTAGAAAAAAGATTTAATTTTAAAAAGAAGTTAGAAAAAAATATTTAGCTTTAAAAAAGTTAGAAAAAAAGATTTAGCTTTTAAAAAGTTAGAAAAAAGATTTAGCTTTAAAAAAGTTAGAAAAAAAGATTTAGCTTTAAAAAAAGATAGAAAAAGATTTAACTTTAAAGAGGTAGTTAGAAAAAGGATTTATCTTTTAAAAAAAGTTAGAAAAAGATTTAATTTTAAAAAGGTAATAGAATTTGATTAAAAAAATGTGTTAGAAATTAATTAAAAAAGGTTATAAAAAAATTTACTCTTAAAGAAAAGAAAAAAAAAAAAGTTAAATTTTAATCTAAATCCTAAAAGTTAGTAAGAAGAGCTTAAAATGATTTACATAAATAAACTAAATAGAAAAAAAAAGTTAATAAAAAATATTAGTAAAGTTATAAAAAAAATTAATTAAATTATTATTAGTTAAAAAAAACAAGATCTAAAAAAAAAGGTTAATTTATTAAATAAGAATTTAAAATAAAATAAAAAAATAAAATAAAATAAAAAAGAAAGGGTAAAATTTGGGGTATTACAGCATGAAAAACTTCAAACTAATGAATTTTTGCAGGCTTGCAGGACATGGGTCGACCATAGGGTCAGCGTATTCATCAGAAAAAGTCCAAACCAGTCAGCGCACAAAGCATGCGTCGGCCATAGGGTCAGCACATGAAGGAATAACATTCCAGCGGGTCAGCGCGTAAAGGCATTGGTCGACCATAGGGTCGGCGCACAAAGGAAATGGATTTCAACGGGTCAGCGCACACCGACTGTATGGTCGACGCACACTGATGAAATTTCCAGAAATCCAAAACAGCACAGGCCATGCGTCGACGCACAGATCTGTTATGGTTGACCGTTCGCGCGGAAAATCTGTTTTAAAATAATTCCCTCTCATATTTGAAATACTGTTATGTCCTGAATTATGTTGGCACTATATATACTTGCTTAAACACTTGTGTCTACTAACATTTGATATTCTTTTGATTCATGTGTTCAAAAACAAGAAAGAGTGAAATAGGTGTCCAAGATTCATCATTTTCATCTTCAACATTTCAATTACACACAATCATTTTTGAAATGTATTTGTGAGAGATTCAAGGTGATAAGGTTCGAGGCTTAGATTGGAGAATCAAGCTCGGGTTGAAGATTGCGACAAGTTCTTTCTTGAATAAAACCATTGGGGTTTTTCCCTCCAAGATTGGTTCGAATTTTAGGGGTTTTTGGACGAGATTCTTCATCAACGATCAATCGAGCGAAGGTGATTGTGAAGAGGTGGTCTTCACAAGTCTAGTAGCGGATTCGGTGATTTTGAAGGGAAGATCTCGGGTTCGATTTGGTGCTGTTGAGATCAGTCGGAGCCAAAGGTTTGAACAACAACGTGTTCTTCAATAAGGTGGCTGGAGTCGGAGGTCCATCAACACAAATCGAAGAACTTGATTCAGCTTGAATCAAGGGGCAAGGAGTGAAGACAACTTTCAACACATTGAGATTTTTGTTGTATATTTGCTGCTCAATCCTTGTATAAACTGTTTATTCAAACAGGTGATATCTATACAATATATCTCAATTCTAGTTTTAGAATTGAGGGCAGACGTACCCCGAAGCGAGGACGACGGGGGAACTGCCTCACCAAATTACTTGTCTTCTCTATTTTTCAGCATTTACGTTATAGCTCAAAATAAGTAATTTTTGTGTAAGCTCTATTGTCAAAATTGTGATATCAATTGAGTAAGAGGGTAAAACTTTGTTTTTAACTCTAAAGTACAACAATACATTGTACTAGGCTGATTGAAATCACTTACTCAACATAAATATCACTTGGAGTGTTTTTGCACACCAAGTGTTTGACATATTGCTTGAACCAAAATTATCTTACTTATGTATCTAGTTTTGGCTTGATTTTTGATCATTGGAACTAGGAATCCTTACAACTGAAGTAAATAATTGATAAGTGTAGTTTGTGTTGTGATTCTATTTTTCCGAATTGTCATTAATCCATAGGCTTACGTATATCCGGTTTTCCAATAACCGTTCGTTTTAGACTAAATTTTCCTCGGTCGCTTCCGCACTTAAAACCTTTTTAAAACCAATTTTAAATTGGTAGCGCCGACTCAAATTTTAATTGGGGATCTATTCAACCCACCCTTCTAGATCCGTGCCATAGTCTAACAAGTGGTATCTAGAGCTCCGGTTATTCGGTGCTTCAAATACAACGTAGATAGAAAATGGAAAACGAACCTAAAGGGGCGTACAATAGGGCTCCCGTTTTCAACGGTGAAAATTATAGTTATTGGAAAGACTGTATGCGTGTGCATATAAACTTCATAGACAGAAAAATATGGAACGTTATCCTTAATGGTCCAATAAAAATTACTATGACCAATACGGATAACGTAGTTGTGCCAAAGCCTGAAGCACAATGGACCGATGACGATGAGAAAAAATACAATTATGATTGGAAAGCTAAAATCATCTTAATCTCCTCATTAGGTGTAGATGAATACTATCGTGTATCCTATTGTCCTACCGCTAAGGCCATGTGGGATTCACTACAAATAGCCCATGAGGGGACAAACGATGTTAAGTTGGCTAGAATCAATACATTAACTCAAGAGTTCGATCTCTTTTTCATGGAGCAAGGGGAAACCATTGCTGACATGCAAAAGATATTTACTCATCTCATCAATCGTTTACATTCATTAGGTAGGCCTGTTTCCAATGATATTGCTACTAATAAGATCTTAAGATGTCTTAACAGGGAATGACAGCCTAAAGTGGCCGCCATCAAAGAAGCACATGATCTTACCTTATTAGATTTAACAACATTGCTTGGAAAATTACAAGAGCATGAACAGGTACTCTTGAGCTTAGACCAACGCGAAAAGATGGAAAAGAAAGACAAAACGAAGGTGAGTGAAAAGAAATCGATAGCTCTCAAGACTTCCTCCTCGAAGTCTCAAGCAAAAGAGCAAAATGATTATTCCTCGAGCGACGAAGAAGAAGAGGACAAAAGCGAAGATATGGGGTTGTTTGTTAAACGGTATAACCGTTACGTGAGAAAGAACGGCATCCAACATTCCGAGAAGAACTTGGTAAACTTCCGGAAACAATCGAGGCACTCCAAGGATGATGACTCGAAAGGTAAAAAGACTAGAGGGACGTGCTACAAGTATGGAAAGCCCGGTCACTACAAACCGGACTCTCCGATGAATAAAAAGGGAAAGGACAAGGAATCATCAAAGTCACACAAGAAATCATCAAAGCCTAAGAGAGCATACATAGCGTGGGAAAGTGACAGCGACTCTTCCTCCTCTGATGAAAGTTCTAGTGATGAAGAAGAGTCCGTGAATCTATGTCTCTCCGCCAATCAGAAAAATAAGAAAAAACAGGTACGTCACTCTAAATATGATAAATCCTCGAATATGTCGCATTCAGAATTACAAACCGCATATAATGCCTTACATAATGAAGCAGTTGAAGCCTTCAAGAAACTTGCTTCTAATAAGAATTTTTTTACGTATTTAGAGCACAAAGTTAAAGAGTCCGAAAAGAAATTAGAGGACCTTAAGGCTTCCATTGTGAAAGGCAATGAATCGGATTGTAAAGACAATAGAAACCCTTTCAACTTCGGGTGTGATACTTGTCATATTTGGCAAGGTGAGGTTAGAAACCTCAAGGCCAAATTAAACAAGGCACTTGAGCCTAAAGTTACATTTGCTATTGATAAAAAGGATTTTAGAAAAAGTATGGTTAACCCATACCAAAAATATTCATATGTAATTAGGGATCAAGCAAGTGAAAGTGTCTCTAAAGTTGATTTTGCTTGCTTATATTGTTGCAAGAAAGGCCACTCCATTGGTAAATGCCGGTTTAGGAGATTTCTTGTTCCTAAAGGCATCTACCAATGGTTGCCCAAACGCAAACATTTTGTCTCTAACCTATTAGGACCCAATATGCCATTGGGTACCTCCTTGTGCTAATTATGTTTTGATAGGTGAAATGTGTCGAGACCACCGAGAGAAGATGGGTTCTCGATAGTGGGTGCTCAAGACACATGTCTGGAGACATATCCTTATTCATAGACTTTGTGGCTAAGAAGAAAGGGTATGCAACTTATGGTGATAACAACCACGGAGCAATACTAGGTAAAGGTAGTGTAGGTAATCCCGCCTCTACTATGATTTCTGACGTATTGCTTGTCGAAAACCTTAAACATAATCTGCTTAGCATTAGCCAATTGTGCGACAAAGGATACAATGTATCCTTTTCAAAAGATTGTTGCAAAATTGTGCATGAAAATGATAAGAAGAATATGTTTAATGGTTTTAGAGTAAACAATGTATATATGCTTGACTTAAATGAAGTATCATTAACAAGCGACAAATGCCTCATAACTATGAGTGAAGACTCATGGCTATGGCATAGGCGTTTAGCGCATGTTAATTTTGACTTACTCAATAAGGTAGTCTCAAAAGACCTAGTCTTAGGACTTCCCAAAATAAAGTTCACCAAGGATCACCTTTGTGATGCTTGTCAAAAAGGGAAGCAAACGAGGATCTCATTTAAATCCAAAAAGATAATTTCAACAACGAGACCTCTTGAACTTCTACACATGGACTTGTTTGGGCCGTCTAGGATCAAAAGTCTAGGAGGAAACTATTACGGGTTCATGATAGTGGACGACTTTTCTAGGTTTTGTTGGACCATCTTCTTAGTAAGTAAAAGTGATACATTCGCCGCTTTTGAAAAGTTTGCTAAGCTTTCCTAAAATAAGTTAAATACAAACATAGTGTCCATTAGGAGCGACCATGGAGGTGAGTTTGAAAATCACTTATTTGAAGAATATTGCGGTAACCATGATATAGATCATAACTTCTCCGCTCCACGCACTCCTCAACAAAACGGGGTTGTGGAGCGCAAAAGCCGTATTTTAGAAGAATTGGGAAGAACAATGATTCACGAAAGTGGTTTACCTAAATATTTTTGGGCCGACGCCATTAGTACGGCGTGCTATGTTTTGAATAGGGTACTTATTCGCCCCATTCTAAATAAAACACCGTACGAACTTTTAAAAGGGCGAAAGCCGAATGTTTCTCACTTGCACGTGTTTGGATGTAAATGCTTTGTATTAAACAATGAAAAGGAAAACTTGGGCAAATTTGATTCCAAAGCCGATGAAGGTATCAGATACTTTCACTCGAGTAAAGTGTATAGAATATATAATAAACGATTACTTGCTGTAGAAGAGTCTGTGCATGTTACCTTTGATGAGTCCTACCCGAGAAATGTCGGAAAGGATAGTGTTGTTCATGGTGCAGGTACATCCACTGAAGACATACTCAAAAGTGGCGAGACGAGGATTGATCAACCTGACAAAACCAAAATTGAGGAGGATAAGGATGCACACCGTGATGCAACAGAGGAAGTTCATCCGCCTTCAAATGACGATCTTCCTTAAGAATGGAAGTCATCTAAAGACCATCCAATTGAAAACATTATTGGAGACATCACAAAGGGTGTAACAACTCGAGCTAAGCTAAGTAATTTCTGTTATTACTTCGCTTTCGTGTCACAGATGGAACCTAAAAACCCTAAGGAAGCCCTACTCGATGAACATTGGTATTTGTCAATGCAGGAGGAACTGAATCAGTTTACTAGAAATGAGGTTTGGGACCTTGTCCCTCCTCCACGAGGTCATCGAGTAATCGGCACCCGATGAGTGTTTAGAAATAAACTGGACGAGAACGGAGTAATAACTCGCAACAAAGCACGTTTAGTCACGCAAGGGTATAACCAAGAGGAAGGCATCGACTATGAGGAAACTTATGCGCCGGTTGCCCGACTCGAGGTTATATGCCTTCTACTTGCTTTTGCTTGTGCGAAAGATTTTAAGTTATTTCAAATGGACGTCAAAAGTGAGTTCCTTAATGGGTTTATAAATGAAGAAGTCTATGTTGCTCAACCACCTGGTTTTGAGTCTCATGAGTATCCTGATCATGTCTATAAACTGAAAAGAGCTTTGTACGGTCTCAAACAAGCTCCTAGAGCTTGGTATGAGAGACTAAGCAAATTCTTACTTGATCAAGGCTACTCAAGAGGAAAGGTTGATACTACTCTCTTTATTAAACGTCAAGGAAGACACTTAATTCTTGTACAAATTTATGTTGACGATATCATATTTGGATCCACTAATATGAATCTCGTAAGAGAGTTTGCTAATCTTATGCAGGGTGAATTCGAGATGAGTATGATGGGTGAACTCACATATTTTCTCGGGTTACAAATCAAGCAACTGAAGGAAGGAACATTCGTGAGCCAAACAAAATATTGTTTGGATCTTCTCAAGAGATTTGACATGGCAAATGCAAAAGCCATAGACACCCCTATGCCAACATGTGCAAATATGAGTAAAGATGAAAGTGGCAAAGATGTTGAGGTAAAAAGGTACAGAGGTATGATTGGCTCTCTTCTCTATCTTACTGCTACGCGTCCCGACATTACATTTAGCGTGTGTATGTGCGCCAGATACCAATCATGTCCTAAGGAATCCCACCTAAAATCTGTCAAACGCATACTTCGATACCTATCTGGTACTCCGAAGTATGGATTGTGGTATTCTAAGGGTAATGATTATTCATTGGTAGGCTTCTCCGATTCTGATTTTTCCGGTTGCAAATCGGATAGGAAAAGCACCAGTGGTACGTGTCATTTATTTTCGAATTCCTTGGTTAGTTGGCACAGCAAGAAACAAGTGTATGTTGCTCTGTCAACCGCCGAAGCGGAATACGTAGCCGCCGGTAGTTGTTGTGCGCAAGTCTTATGGCTTAAACAACAACTATTGGACTTCAATTTGAAGCTAGAACGTGTTCCAATATTTTGTGACAACACCAGTGCTATAAATCTTACCAAGAATCCGGTGTTACATTCGCGTACCAAACACATAGAAATTCGACACCATTTTCTTAGGGACCATGTAGAAAAGGGTGACGTTGTCTTTGAACACGTTGATACTAAAAACCAACTAGTGGATATTTTCACAAAGCCGCTAGCCAATGAGCCCTTCTTTCATATCCGTTGAGAACTTGGTATTCTCGATATTTCTGATCGGGTTTAACAAATTACTACGTTCAAATTTAATATATTTACAACTATGTTTTTGTACCACTAACAATTGTTTTTGAGTTTGTTGCAAGTACAAATCTGTGATTAACAAGAGTGGTCGGTATAGAGGTGATATCGCTCCTTTCTCCTTCTTTTTCTTCTCTCTCTCTTAACATTCATGACTTGAAAATAACTATATCGTTCTACAATCACGGTACTTATATATGTATATGACTGTTGCTGGCTGATACTATGTGTGTTGAATGCATGTCATATTGTGAAAAGATGAATAGGCATGATAAATAGGCAAGTGTGACATTCTACATAACATAAAACTGAAAATTATGAGTTTTTTGAAAGTTTGAGTCGACCTAAACAGGACAATGGTCGACGCATGCTGTAAACTTTCAAAATTATCAAAAATTGTACAGTATGCGTCGACGCATGCAGGGGCTATGGTCGACGGCTCGCTTAAAAATCCAGAATTTGTCTCTTTTGAAAAACGTTCCAAGTTCCCACTCCCCTACATTTAATATGCAGTCAATTCTTGTGATGATTTGATATGACATTTATCTTGTGAATTGCATCTACACACCTAGTATGTCCTTTTGTCTCCTCCCTCTTCCCAAAAACCCTAAAACCTCTCTCTATTAAAGACCTAAGAAAGTGCAGAACAAGGTGAAGGAGAAAGTGAAGAGGAAGGTGAAGACGACGATGCAGAAGACAACACCGATGCAGAGATACAAGAACCTATCTATGGGACTCAAGATTATCATCAATCTCCAGTCCAAGATACGGCTACAAATACCGATTGGGTCCAGTACTCATATCCATCAGAAGAACAAGAAGGCGATTCTACAAATCAAGGTTGGGGCGATTGGCAATATACAGGCTGGATTACCCTGGGTAGATTCTATGACCCATATCACGGCTACCCTCAAGACTATCAACCCTCTCAGCACTCATCACCTCCTCCGTCTTCGGACAATTCTGAAGTCATTAATATGATACAGTTAATGCAGTTAGAACAACAAAACTTCATGAGGCGTCAAGACACTCAGATGGAGCAGATTAGAGCTGAGCTCCATGCCCAAAATGAAAGGTTCAATTCATTTTCTACTCGGATGGATGCCCGTATTGACTCTCTGGTTGAATCACATGAGCGGAAAGATTGGGAAATCACCAACTCTCTTAGTCATCTCAACATGTCCGTCGAAGCCTTTTTGGACTTCTCGGATCCTTACCACAATCCAGATGCTGCATACCGAGGGAGAGGACGAGGACGGGGTCGTGGTTATTAGATTCATAGTTGCATATTTCATATTTGCTTATATGTTTTCGTCTGTGTACTTTTCATTTTTTTCTGTATTTTGTGTGCCTGAACTTTCATTACATGTTTTCGCCATTATCTATTAATTCAAGATATTTTTGTTCATTATCATGCTTGTGTGTGAAGTTTGGTAATTAACTATCACCTATTGTATGTTCTCTGTTAATTGATGCGTTCTTCTTCTCTTTTTGATGGTGTCAAAGGGGGAGAAGACAATGTAGCAAGCAAACACCAAACCAAAGCCAAGTCAGGATATTAACAGTTCAGGACATTAACAACATTTGATGGCTATTTGTTCTACAACCTTATAGTACAAAATAAAGGGGGAGCTTGTGTATACTTGTGTGTATACATTGCATATTTGGTGTTTTAGTTGTATACAGGTTGTCATCATCAAAAAGGGGGAGATTGTGGAGGCAAATTGCCACATATCACACAAGTCTGCAAGACATTGGTTAATGTAGGTTTCGATGATGACAAATTCCCCGGATAGACTGGAAAGTATGATTTCTAGATCCACTAAACCAGATGCAAACAGATCACCCACCATATCCTTTTTACGCTTGTCTTAAAACTTCTGAAATGAATATACTTTGTGTTGACAAAATGCAATCATGACTAAAGGCATGAAAAACTTCAAACTAATGAATTTTTGCAGGCTTGCAGGACATGGGTCGACCATAGGGTCGGCGTATTCATCAGAAAAAGTCCAAACCAGTCAGCGCACAAAGCATGCGTCGACCATAGGGTCAACGCATGAAGGAATAACATTCCAACGGGTCAGCGCGTGAAGGCATGGGTCGACCATAGGGTCAACGCACAAAGGAAATGGATTTCAACGGGTCAGCGCACACCGACTATATGGTCGACGCACACTGATGAAATTTCCAGAAATCCAAAATAGCACAGGCCATGCGTCGACGCACAGACCTGTTATGGTCGACCGTTCGCGCGGAAAATCTGTTTTAAAATAATTCCCTCTCATATTTGAAATACTGTTATGTCCTGAATTATGTTGGCACTATATATACTTGCTTAAACACTTGTGTCTACTAAAATTTGATATTCTTTTGATTCATGTGTTCAAAAACAAGAAAGAGTGAAATAGGTGTCCAAGATTCATCATTTTCATCTTCAACATCTCACAACATTTCAATTACACACAATCATTTTTGAAATGTATTTGTGAGAGATTCAAGGTGATAAGGTTCGAGGCTTAGATTGGAGAATCAAGCTCGGGTTGAAGATTGCGACAGGTTCTTTCTTGAATAAAACCATTGGGGTTTTGCCCTCCAAGATTGGTTCGAATTTTAGGGGTTTTTGGACGAGATTCTTCATCAACGATCAATCGAGCGAAGGTGATTGTGAAGAGGTGGTCTTCACAAGTCTAGTAGCAGATTTGGTGATTTTGAAGGGAAGATCTCGGGTTTGATTTGGTGTTGTTGAGATCAGCCGGAGCCAAAGGTTTGAACAACAACGTGTTCTTCAATAAGGTGGCTGGAGTCGGAGGTCCATCAACACAAATCGAAGAACTTGATTCAGCTTGAATCAAGGGGCAAGGAGTGAAGACAACTTTCAACACATTGAGATTTTTGTTGTATATTTGCTGCTCAATCCTTGTATAAACTGTTCATTCAAACAGGTGATATCTATACAATATATCTCAATTCTAGTTTTAGAATTGAGGGCAGACGTACCCCGAAGCGAGGATGACGGGGGAACTGCCTCACCAAATTACTTGTCTTCTCTATTTTCACCATTTACGTTATAGCTCAAAATAAGTAATTTTTGTGTAAGCTCTATTGTCAAAATTGTGATATCAATTGAGTAAGAGGGTAAAACTTTGTTTTTAACTCTAAAGTACAACAATACATTGTACTAGGCTGATTGAAATCACTTACTCAACATAAATATCACTTGGAGTGTTTTTGCACACCAAGTGTTTGACATATTGCTTGAACCAAAATTATCTTACTTATGTATCTAGTTTTGGCTTGATTTTTGATCATTGGAACTAGGAATCCTTACAACTGAAGTAAGTAATTGATAAGTGTAGTTTGTGTTGTGATTCTATTTTTCCGAATTGTCATTAATCCATAGGCTTACGTATATCCGGTTTTCCAATAACCGTTCATTTTAGACTATATTTTCCTCGGCCGCTTCCGCACTTAAAACCAATTTTAAATTGGTAGCGCCGACTCAAATTTTAATTGGGGATCTATTCAACCCCCCTTCTAGATCTGTGCCATAGTCTAACATATTATACAGTATAAATTCATATCAGTTTTCAAATTTCAATTCACCTCCAAGAAACTTAGTCACCAAATTCATTCATTCTCTTCATTTCTTAAAGTGTTCACACAAACAGATTTTTGAGAGAAACTTTTGAATAAATGTCACACATTATCACAATTTTATCTCATACTTTTCAAAGAACACTTGTATATTTATTTTGAGTGGTATTTGTTTCATGGAGAAGATCGATCGTGAAGATTGATAGCATTATACTCTCAAGACATCAAATTTATATCAAGATTATCTTTTGTATTACCTTGTTGTCCAGGATTGTTGGAAACAAGTGAGTGTTTGAAGAGGATTGTTCTTCCTACACTTTAGTTACCTATAGATTAGATAGTAGGCTTCACCTTTGGTGTGATTAGGCTATACAATCATTCTAAAGTATAGTGAAATCTCTTTCGAGTCGAAAGGGGAGTGGAGTACTCTCGGAGTGTGAGGGGAACCACTATAAATTTCTTGTGTCTCTTTTTCTTTTTCTCACTTTACTTTCAAGTCCTTAACATCTTAATCGAAAAAGAATCAAGAATCAGAAAAAGATTAAAGATGATTTTTGAGAACCTAATTCACCCCTCCCCCTCTTAGGCGCATTTACAAGTTACAATTTTTTTCATCATGGATTTGTGGGTCTATCGGTTTTGAGGTGGATGTGGCTTTCTGCTGGTATTTGCTGCTGACGGCTTCAAGTAGGGGAGAAGTTTTTTTTTTATCCCCTGTTTTTCTTTTTGTGTGAGGTGATTTGTAGCCTTTCTTGTACTTTCCAAATTTTTTTGAGAATTTTGCCAGCAGGTCCTGGTATATGGGACGAGGTATTGTTGTGTGATATGTTTTTTTGGGTACTGGTTTTGACAAGTGATGTGCAAATCATGGTTTGTGAGAAGGCATGAGTGGTGTGAATTATGAATGTTGTGTTATTATAATTTGTTGTGGTGCCAATTTGCGGTTTTCACGCGTTGTGTGAGTCATGGAAAAAAATCCGTAGTACAGGCTGATGATTGGAATTATGAGAGAGAAGTTTATCCGTGTCCTTCATGAGGCATATCCATTTTTATCTATTTATTGAATAATAGGATCTTTTGATGATGGGCCTTTATTGCATATCTTTTTTATTGGGCCTTGTAATATTTTTTTGGCTTGACACATGTTCCTTTTTTTTTCTAAATTGGGCTTTGCAATTTTTTTTTAAAAATGACAATGGGTTGATCTTCTGCTATGTGCATCCTCATGTTTATTCCCAAACCATTTGCTCTCGAATTTTTCTAACAATGAACCGGATACAGATCTTAGATAAATCATGAGAATTTGAAATGAATTAGGCTAGTGATTCTACTGTTGACAAATGAGACTGAACATGAATTAACCATAATTGGATCATCCTTGCCTTAGCCACTTTTAATCGTGTTGAACCTAAAACCTCTTGAGAAATGGACTTGTCTTGAAATCAACATCATGTACTATACAAAATCCTGACCAAATGAACTAATCTTTAACCATGGAGCACCATTAACTTGACACATCCTGACAACTCAATCCACAGACAGCCTGAATTTCCTATGAAAAAAACCTAAATGAAACTTTAGATGGAAGCCATATAAATTCTGCATACCCTGGCCTTGATTAGGAAAAAAATTCTTGGCTGACTAAGACGAAGGCTAACCATATGAATCTTAATCAATAACACACACTTGACCTAACATCTTGAATTCAACCTCACACAACATACTCTTCTTTTTTGAATTTTCTGAATAATAATTGGGGAATATACAGAATGACAAACAAACACAGGTAGGAAAATTTTGGGGTATGACAATAACAATAATTTTCTGAATCTTATGCACAACATCTATGATAATGAAGGCCCTACTACATTCCCTTATAATCTTACTCCTATGGAAAAGTATACCAAATTATGGGAACCAATCTAAGGCCTAGAGAAAAGCGATCAGGATGGCTTTCTCCTGATGATAAACATTTCATTTTGTTCCTAGTCTCCATAACTAAAATCAATTTGCCTCAAACCATGTTCAATTATCTAAAAGAAGAGATATTTGCATCTGTGAGGAATTATATTTTATCATTCCTTTTGGTAGGGTTATTTCCATGATTCTGGATCAACAGGGTGATTTTGCTCATATGCAACGAGCTAGATTGGTTGACAAATTTGTTCATGACTGGTGTTCGGCTATGAATTGTTCAAAAACCATTATCAATCACTGAAGTCTATTTTCCTTCTATCCTTTTGTTGATGATAATGGAGGAGAATGGATTAAGTATTCTTCTTGATTAATCTTGGAGTGAATTTAGTTTTCCTATATAAGGGGGGGGGGGGAGCTTACAAACCTCACATCTTGAACTGGATTTAATTATTCTATATAGGGGGAGCTTACAAACTTCATCTCTTAGACTTCATAAATAGGACTCAAGGGGAGCTTACAAAACTCACCTCTAAGACTGTTCGACACATGGGGAGCTTACAAACATAAGACCCTGAAAGTTGTTGAGTAAATAATCTATAACTGATTGTTTTAAAATGATTAAAGTTGTCATCATAAAAAAGGGAGATTGTTGAGACAAATTTTCTTCATACCATGTATCTTCTAAAAGTTTTGATGATAACAAAGTATTTGAAAAACAATTAGGATTTCTAACCAGTTGGTTCTTATGTGCAAAATTATATTTACTTGGGGAAACTAGTTCTGACACTGAAGAAGCTATGATCTAGTTCTGATTGTGTACTTGTAAAAGAGTCTGATCAAAAAGTTATCGTTAATACATTTCATAATCAGAAGCCTATTTTACCTGTCTGTGAAACTGAGTAATGTCACCTCAAGCTCTGTAATCACAGAACTTGAGAATTGTTGACATTACCTTCAAAAGATTGTGTTGTACTTGTTTCAAACAAGAGTTCTTTGAAAAAAAAGGCCTTGTTCAGTGGATAATTCTTTGTCTACGATTTCTAACACTTGCTTTATTAGAAAAAAAGATGTACTAAAAGATTTGATCTAATTATAGTCATTGAGGACGCTTCAACGACTCTATTTCTTCAGCTATAAAAGAAGTTGAAGAATTGATTATCAACCAAGAGAGTAACGCTGCAACTACAACTGAAATATACACGCATTTCATTCATATCAACTCAAGAGAAGCTTATTTTTTAAGAGTTCTTATTCTTGTATAGCTTAAGAATCTTTAGTTTTAAAGTTTGTTGTATGCTATTTGAACGCCTCAGATTTTTTATCAAGTGTTGTTGTAAGTTATTCCTTTTCTAAACAGTCAGTTTAGATAAAAGTCTCTTGCCTTAGGCTTGAGCATTGAAGCCTTGGATTTATGGAATTTTAGCAAGAATTTTTGAACCCGAGGGATTTAAGCAAGGAACTCTTGAACTGTGTGTCTGAACAGAACTCTTGAGTATGTGGAACTTCAACAAGGAATCCTTGAGTCTGTGAGGCTTGAGCAGAAGTCTTGGATTCGTGGAATCTGAGCAGGAAGTCTTGAATCTGAGGGGTTTAAGTAGGAAGTCTTGGAGTGGAGGTCTAAGTAAGGAAGTCTTGAAACTAAGGGTTTTAATCAACAAAGTCTTAGGATCTGAGGAACTAAGTATTTACTGCGAAAATTGGTAAACAACTGCTGGTCTTCCAAAAAATTTAATTTACTTGCAGAATCAACTTGTGAATCCTGAGGACATAGCTATTGTAGTAATGTATTTTTGGAAAAGTGATGAACACTTCGACAACACTCATTAGTATAAAAATATTTTTTTTATTGTTGGTTGAAAAGATTAAACTTTGCAAAAGTTTGTAAAGGAAATGCAGTGAAGAAAAGAACTTCAAAGTAAAAGAAATGCAATAAAAAGCAATTGGTAAAAGAAAGTAAAATTTTTATTGAGTAAAATGTGGTGTTGCAACGTACATTTCTCAATAGCAACTCGTTTCTTACGCTAGCTTGGGTACTTTGGGTATAGTACAACAATTGAACACCATAAATCCTAATACTAAGACTCCTGTTTATAATACGTCAAAATAACTGTCTCTAACGAGCATTTCTCCAGAAGTTGACACGTTTCGCCCTGCATGCCTTCGTTTCGCCATAGTTCTCCACGTGTCTCACCTGAGAAACGGATAAGAAAAAAAGACAACTATCTATCCGTAATTTGAAATTCAAACTTCTGTCGAAAGAAGACTCCAAATCATCCCTTCGTCAAAGTGACCTTCTATACTTAGAAAATATTTCTAAGTTTTTGTCCAAGCACGTCTCCTTATGAGAACCACTTCGACAAATCTTCACATTAACTTCTGTCAAAGTCCACCAAACTTAAAAAATTTTAATTTTCACTTAGTTTCTCAAATGGGAACATGACGACGAAATTCCAAGCCAACAAATTGCCCCCAAAAAATGTCATTTTCGACTAAGTGGAGAAAAAGCATTTTTTGAAGTTTCTCATATTCGACGCCAGAAACCTGTTGTACCAAAAAAAATCCCTTCAATCTCTAAATGGCTTGTGTTTTACGTTCATGTGCATTTTCCATTAGGGTACAATCTTACATTCATTTGCATTGAGCTTCTAAAGACATGGGATCAAGACATTTTCTTGTGATTTGAGTTTTCCCTATTCAGAGGAGATTTATCTGGTTATTGCACTCGAGTTGAGACAAAGGTGAGTTCCCAACATCATAATTATCTTCTTTACCAAGGCTCATCAGATATCAAGGTCATCTTCGTCATGATTTTCCAAGAGGATCATTGTGCACTCAAGGGCAGGAATTTCAGTTTCAAGTCAAGTGTGGTTATTCAGTCATGATTTTATCCGGGCATTTTAAATTTTTTCATTCATCCGACTTTATTTTTACTTTACATAGCATGCATTTTATCTCGCATAGTACCTAAAATGTCACCGAAATAATTTCTCAAATTTACAGACAGACCGGTCAAACTAAATCTCAACGGTGCGTAAAATCGATGGATGGAAATTTTTTAAATCAAGCTTGCAAACGTCAATTATATTGGTCTACGTTTCGCGTAGTTTAACCCGACGTGTTCGTTTTAATTTTTCGACTATTTTTCGTCGCATTTTGATCAGTTTGAGCGTTTTAACGGGTCAAAATTTATTTTAAAATCTGACCAAACGCTGTATTTTTTCGAGTTGTACATTTTGCGTTGATTATTTTAGTATACTCGGTTTATTTTTTTGAGCACTTGAGCGTCCGACTTTTATTTATTTAAGTTCCAGTTATTTTTACATTTTTATCTAAATATTTAGAATAAATAAATAGAATAATTAATGTTTTAATTTTAATTTTATTTTAAATATTTATTTTATTTTAGATTTAACTAATTATTTAATTTGAGCTTTAAAATAGATATTAAGGACATTATTGATAATTTAGAATTAACTCTAATTTAATATTTATATATATATAAGTTGCATTTGTTGAAAGAGGAGAAAATGAGAAGAAAAAAAAAAGTTGTGTGTGCTTCAATAATAACACTGGTAATAGTTACTTTAATATTTCAATATTCTCACTTGTTTGTGCACAATTGTCAATTGTTACTAAGGTATATATTGAGGTGTCGTTCAAACTAATTTGCGCGCAGGATCCTTTACTTCAATTTCTTAATTACATTGATACTAACATGTTACTATAATATATAATAACATTTTTAATATGATAACATTGTCAATTGTTAATAACGTTGTTACTGTAATATATAATAACATTGTTACTATTTTATATATATATATATATATATATATATATATATATATATATATATATATATATATATATATATATATATATATATATATATATATATATATATATATATATATATATATATATATATATATATATATATATATATATATATATATATATTAAAATTCTGTTTTATTTTAGTTTTGATTATATTGGTCGGATTGAATTATATCGATATGTCGGTCGGATATTTGTGTGCATAATGTGTGACATTAATGTTTAATTTGATCCGGTTGCGATGATCGCATTTTTACGTTAACAACATTGTTGATTTTTTTAGCACGTTAAATTTACTTTTTCTATACATTTTCTATTTTATAAATTTAGATCCGCACAATTTGGATCCAGTTGCAATGACCGTATTTTTTGAGTTAGCAATATTGTTGATTTTTTAATTTTATCAGCACTTTTATAATTTCTTTTGTTTTACTTTTTCCGCACCATTTTTGGTCCCTCTTGCGACGATCACGTTAATTATAGCAAGTTAGTGGTGGTTTTTATCGATTTACGTGCAATGTGCTATATTTATTTATCCTCGTATTTCAATTTTACATGCGTTTGACGGTTTAGCGTAGTAACAATCCACTTTTTGCGCTTACAGATTCGCGTCTCGATTTGCAATTTGTGATTTTTTATTACCTTGTTGTTTCTTGATTCGATTTGCGATGACCGCTTATGCGGTAGCAATTTGTTTTTTTTTAATTTGTGTTAATTTTTTGCGATCCAATATCATTATGATTATATTCGATTAAATTTGTTGTGGTATCTGTGCACTTTTCTTTTCAATTTATGTTTTAATTCGTTCGTTTTGTGATGTTAATATTGTGTATGCATCTTATTCCCCTTCAACCTAACTTTAGGTCAATTTTTGCATGATAATAATTAAGATAGTCCCTTTTAAACCTTAACCTTAGGTCTATCTCTTTGCATTCTAATAGTAGGTTAGAATCTCTTTTCTCATCATCAACTATAGGACCATTTGACATGACAACACCTAGGACCAAGTCTCCCTTAGATCTTGTGTTTCGTCTATATCTTCTCTATTTCAAATCAATTCAAGATACTTAATAAGTATGATGTGCATAGTGCGTCACAAGCCTTAAGCATATGGGAAAAGATGAGCGGATGCATTTCTAACCTCATCTTAGAGTACTTTGCGTGCGAGACGTTTGGATCATTAGCGCGAAGTATTCGATCCTATGTCATAGACTTTAGTGCAATACACATCTAAAAAAAACACTTCTCTAAAATCCGTAAACAAACTACAAACCATTTTTGTCCTCTACGATCTCTGTTCAAACCTTTTCCAGAAAGAGCATGCTACCTTCGTTCTACCGCAAACAGACATCGACCCTAACTGCTGGAACATGAGCTTCGCATCGCTCATAAAGGACACCAACCAACTCGTGGTAGGTCGAACTACGAGCGCTCTGAGTTCTTCATTCTCATCCAAATGAAGATACGTAGGCACAAGGCGGCGATGTCTTGGCGAGCACAATTCCCCCATCCACCTGTAGTCCTCCGAACCACGTTGACTTTGACTTTCCCATTGCATGAGGGAATACGTAGGCATAGGACGACGAAGTCCTATCGAGTCACCTTTTGTTTTTCTCCCTTCCGTTTTCGTTAGTAAGTAGAGCTTTAAATAAACACACTCTTTGATTAGAACAACAAGAGTGGACCCGGTTGAGTACAACGGACATGGGGTGGGGGGAGTTAATACCTTCCTCTCGCGTAATAGACTCCTGAATCCAGGATTTGGTTGCGAGACCATGTATTTTCCCTTTTGAGGTTTCTTCGTTCGTTTCCTTTCCCCGTAGGGATAAATAAAGTTCGGTGGCGACTTTTTTTTTCCACCGGTTGTTTTTCGCGTTGCGACAAAACCTAGGGACTGCTATGATGTCATTCTCATCATGACGAATTCCCCAAACGTCTCCTCAAACCCATGCGTGAAATATTTTTAATCATCACATGTCTAGTTCATAGGAGATCATGGATCAGACTTTTAACTGCCACCGTCTCATCACACAACCCTCATATGAGACGCGTCCCATGATTTTTCTTACCATTAATGTTGTACAGTAACCGTTCCACTTTATTCATCTATAAAAATAGTGAGCAAGCATCATTTTTCTCTTTTTACATTATGCACTCTCAAATGTATTTCTTAAATTTCATCCATTTCAAATCTTTTTTCTACAACTTGCTACAACAATGTCTTCCACTTCAAAAAGCTCCAAGGAAACAAGCAAGAATGCTAAAGACTCCAAAAAAATCCAAAGAACTCACTCCAGTTCATAGAATTCGGGGTCCAAACGTGGTTGGAAATCAACAGTACATTCCTGAACCTCCAACTGAAGAGGAGAAACCTATAATTTATCAATAATAGGTATTGACTCCCCTTCTTGTTTCTGGTAAGACCCATGCTATGTTAGGCCCTCTACTTGATCTCACTACTGACCCTGCTAAGATTAGGGAATTTTCCCCCACTTACCACTGTTACAAACCCATAGCCAACGGTTTAAAACCTAGGACTAAGAAAGAGATCAAAATTGATGAGAAAGCACAAGTAGATAGTCAAGGTTCCCTTTCGACCATAGCTTCTAGGGACTCAATCAATTTAAAGTTTATGAACACTAGTTTTAGGGTTTTTAGGTCATGTCTGTAACCCCCCGATTTCGACTATTCCTTTTTCGTTGAGTCCTTTTTGGTTTAATTGGGCGAATATTATTTGAATGTGGAATTTGTGTGGAAATATGTTAAGTTTGCATATTATTCTATTTTAACTGATTTTGGGAGTTTTCGGAGAAAATAGTTTGGAGGGTATTTTGGACATTTCCTATTTAATGTTAAGTGAGATATTTTATGAGATATGGAATTAGTTGATGTTTTGGAAAATAATGAGAAAGATATAAAAGAGGAAATAGAAAGGAAAGAAAAGGGAAAAGAAAGAAGAAGAGGAGAAAGAGAAGAGAAAGAAGAGAAAACCTAGATTCTTCAAGATCAACCAAAGCTTGTGATTAATCAGGTAAGGGTGAGAAGTTCTATCATCTTAATAATGTATAAGATCATATATGTACTAGATTTGGATTTGTTTGGTAGTTTCTACACTTTCCATTTTTAGGTCGAAATTGGATTAATTGATAGAAATCGTTGTTTAACGGTTAGAATCGTGTTTAGATGATGTAGATTAGTCGATATATGTTAGACTAAGGCTACTGGAACGACATTGGATTTAATCGGGTGATTTTGGTGAGTTTGGAAGTGCTAGGACAGAACTGAATGTTGCTGTTCGCAGGCGACTCGCTAGCAGCTCGCTAGGCGAGCAGGCCGCGAGCACTCGCTAGCAGCTCGCTACGCGAGTGCGTAGCGAATGGTCCCAGACTTGGGACAGTAAGGTTTTGGCATTCTTCGCTGGAGGCGAAGGGAGTGGCGAATGACTCGTTGATGGTTCACTGTGGCGAACGAGGTAGAGAACGAAGTCTGGAGCTTCTGTTTGTGCTCGCTAGCAGTTCGCTAGGCGAGCAGGTAGCGAACGCTCGCTAGCAGCTCGCTAGGCGAGTGTGTAGCGAACGTAGCAGGATGAGCCTTCCCTGTTGCTTCTTGCTGTTTTGGCTTGGGGTTTCGGTTGCGATCGACCTCTTCTTGATTTGAGTAGCTTGTATGCTTGTTATGATGTGTTATGGGTAGCCGTATGGCGTGAATCCTAGTTTATGAATTGTGAAGTGTGGAATGTGGCCGTTTGGCATTTTGGTGCATTACTTGAATGTAATAGAAATGCATGATGAGATTATATGATGAATGTATGTATGTATTGTGATATGTATATATAGTGGATGCATAATGAATATATGCAATGAATGTGAAGAATGCATGAGCATGTTCGCAAACATGGTTGCATTTCAAGAAGTATATGAAGTACATTCTTGTGCTGTTGACTCTTAGGAGAGTCTGATGAGTGGTGTGACTCTTAGGAGAGTCTGATGAATGAAGTGATTCCTAGGAGAATCTGATGAACGGTGTGATTCCTTGGAGAATCTGATGAAACATGTGATTCCTCGGAGAATCTGCTAAATGACTTGATTCCTCGGAGAATCTGATGAACGGTGTGATTCCTTGGAGAATCTGATGAACGGTGTGATTCCTCGGAGAATCTGATGAACGGTGTGATTCCTTGGAGAATCTGATGAATGGTGTGATTCCTCAGAGAATCTGATGAATGGTGTGATTCTTAGGAGAGTCTGATGAGTGATGTGATTTCTAGGAAGATCTGATGAGTTATAGGATACCCATGAGGGGCGGGAGTGAATTGATTCTTAGGAGAATCTGACGGACGATTAAGTCGATAATGTGTTGCATTTGCGTAGAGTAGCGAGTCGGCCTCTATGGTTTGCGTGTTGACATCTGTGCATGATGTATGGCGAAATAAGCATGTTGTGTATGTTTATTAAAATAATGTGAAAGGTGTGAATGACATAATGAAATGCTTGAAGATATATATATATATATATGTATATATATGTATGAATGAATATATGTATATGTGTGTAACATGTATGAATGTTCCTGAATGGATATAAACCTTAATGATGCATATTGTTTATGCTTGATGTTCTATTTGTAAATAGACTTTAGTGGATACATTGCGATGTACGATGTGAGTCGTGGTGAGAAAGCGTAAGATGCATGATTGTGGATATGATGTGTATATATATATATATATATATATATATATATATATATATATATATATATATATATATATATATATATATATATATATATATATATATATATATATATATATATATATATATATATATATATATATATATATATATATATATATATATATATATATATATATATATATATATATATATATATATTTATATATATATATATATATATATATATATATATATATATAAATATATATATATATATATATATATATATATATATATATATATATATATATATATATATATATATATATATATATATATATATATATTTATATTTATATATATATATATATATATATATATATATATATATATATATATATATATATATATATATATATATATATATATATATATATATATATATATATATATATATATATATATATATATATATATATATATATATATATATATATATATATATATATATATGCCTTTATGCATTATTTGTTATGATATTGTTTCTCACCCTTCTGCTGTTTTATAATGCTCTATGAGGCATTGCAGATTAGATTGCTGGAGATCTTTTGTGAGGCGTGGCTTCATCCTTTAGTTGGTCGGCTCTGATATGTAGCACCGGGTAGCTAGGAGTTGTTTTGTTTCTTTTGTGATGCATGTGTATATGTATCTGCTGATGAAAGTTATGTAACCATGTTGGTTGATGATTTGTATATATGAATACATGTGTTAGAGAATTATGAAATATTTGGATGTTCCGCCTTTGTTCTAGATATTTTCTCGTGGGTGTTACCCCGTTGTTACATATCATTATATATGAGCAGGTGTTTTATATGTGTGATTTTCGGATAATGTGGCATGTCCCTTTTATACCGTTTTATAAACTTACTCTGATGAAATTTTGAATTTGTGCCTAAATGATTAATTATATTATTTGGGGGTATAGAAAGGGGGTGTTACAATGTCCTTTATCCAAAGACCCTTCTGATTACTTAGCCTGGCTAGAAAAAATAGAGAAAGCGAAGTCCCAAGTTTGAAAAAACATGGGCATCTTCGACCTAATTCATCTGTCGAAGGTGCGGTCAGGTTACTGTCCATCTATGCTTCTTTCTTCGCTCTACTTTTGGGACAACACCCACTATAATATCTAACTTCCTTGTGGGATGGTTACCCCAACTTTGTTCGATGTCGCTACCATTACCGACCTTAAACCTGTTGGAGTGGATTATGATTCCACCCTTTTAACTGATGACTCAATAGGTTTTGACACCAATAAAGCAGCTTTCGCCACCTACATAGCCTACTAGCATGAAAAAGAAACCAAAGAAGCCTCTGACCAAGAACATGTTTCCTTCCTGGACCTTTGGCTTTTGCGCTGTGTTTTCTGCTTAAGGTCTCTTCAAGTGCCGAAGAGGTACCTGAGTATAGCCTACCAGCTGCATGCTGGACATGACATCTGTCTTAGCAAAATAATTCTGGCCAACTTATATGAATCCCTTGGCGAAGGCGTCATAAAATTAAAGACAATCAAGACGAGAGGAAGCTTGCTCCTTTCTGGACATTTCTGGCTGCTGCAACTATGGCTGAATGCCACTTTCAAAGCATCTCTTCTTGCTCGAAATCCCATTAATGAAGCATCCGTCGAGGTGAAGTATAGAAGGGTCAAAGGGACGAGGCTTGCTCTGTTGACTCGTAGTGGCGAAGGACTGAATCTTCAGTACACCTTCACCAACTATGTGATGATGCTTGCGAAGCGTTATAACTTTTCTCCCAACATGTCCCATTTTGCAAATAGAAAAGTAGGCCCTAAATGGTTTACAAGGAAGTTTCCTCCTGAGTCGAAGGAACGGGAATTGAATCTCTTGACATTTGGGAATCTTTCCTTACGCCAAGATTGTTGGCTTCAAGACTCAACCCTTCAAAGCTTCGACTTTCCCTTGTCAGTGACCAACCAAATCTCGTCTCTTGACAATTTGGTCTTATTCAAATCAAACCCAAACCCTTTTTTCCCAAAAAGGGCTCACTGCTTCATTACAACATGTGGCACAATGAGACGGAATGTGCTAAGTTGTTAGACAAATTTTCTGACCTCACAAAGTTCAATCCTATGGGCCTCAAACCATACTTTCTCTACACCAGAGAGTTTAACAATTAGTGGAAAGAATATTACACTGCAGAATTCTTTGATGTTGCTGCCTTCAATCTCCAACTAACTAAAGCTTTTGCCCTTGTGCAGGACAAAGTGAAGAAAGGTACTTCAATACACATCAAAGAAGTATAAGCATTCCAAAAATACTTTGAAACTACCTACTGGCCAGATGATCTTATTCAAACCATTAGCGAAGCAGCAATGACTTTAAAAGAAAAATTTACAAAGAAACTGGAGGATTTAAAACTTCCTTCGTACATTCGACATGATCAACGTTACGAGTTAGCTTTTAATCTCTTTCCTCCAAAATTCCCTTGAATGCCATCTGCTGATTTTGGTGTGGCTTTTACCTCTCCATTCCCAAATTGGTTCGTCTGTGGTGATTTTATAAAAACTCTTCGACAAGAATCCCAAAAGCATGCTAAGCGAGTAGTTCTGGCTAAGTACACTCTGGACAATTTCAATGGCCGCCTTCATATTGGCATAGAATACGTATGCGTGGAGTCTTCAATATATGAAGGTGTGGAATGAGAGGTTCTTCGACACCGTTTCTTTCTATCTATTTTCTTTATTTAGGTTCTGTACTTAACTCATACTAATTGCATTACTTTTCTTTGCAATTGTGAAAATTCCAGCTAAGAAACCTACTCTCATTGATTTGAGCCATAGGAAGAAAACAAAGTTTCATAGTGTTTGGATCAACCTTATTTTGATTATGAATATTTCAATCATCTTAACTTTGATCTATGACACTCCAATTGAAGCAAAAGGCAACTTTTTAAATCATAAATTATTCCACACCTAACTTCCTTAAGATGATTAGAAAAATCGAAGAGAACTTTAACTTTTAATAAACTAACTTTCCGCCTATTTATTTATTTGTGATCTTAGAATACAAGCCATAACTTTGAGGTTTATTAAATTAGAAAATAAAATATAAGTAAAAACAACACTTTTGTGATTTGTTTTCTTTTTTGTCCAATTAGAGATATGAGTGTGTTAGCATGTGCTTGGATTTAGAAAAGATTTATCCTAAAACTTTTTTTAGCAAGATTGTATTTTGTATTTCAATTTGTTCACAATTGTATCAATCAAGAATCTCAATCTACATAATAAAGACATGATTCATTTTGTATGCCTTTTGGTTTAAAGGAAGATGTGATCTAAATCGAATACAGGAAGACTGAATTTTTTATAATAAGGTAATTTAGATTTATTATAGAGGTGATTAATCAAGATTGGCAATCAACATTATTGAAGATTGATCTCAGGTGTTTTTGGATGATCAATTGTATTTAAGATAAAAACCTTACTAAGATTTAAAGCTAGACTTTATGTTACTATATAAGGAGGCAATATCCTTTGTGAAGACTCAGAATTTTAGAGAAAATATATATCTATTATATAAGAGAGTTTTAGTCGAGTCTTGCTTTTGTAGTATGTACACTTTATTCTTGGGCATTAATTCTAAATTAGTCTAATAGAGTATATAGTTGTATTAGAGTGTTATCTATTATCTTTATAATTGAGTAAGACCAATTGTACTTCTAACTATTAGGAGTGAAATTGTTTCTATAGGGAATCCTGAATAGAAATTCACGATTTGTACTAGGAGTGTTCAAATAAGACCAATTTGTACTTCTGACAATTAAGAGTGATTTTCCTCTTATTAGGTCAAAACCCTACAGACGTAGGTGATTTTGCACTGGATTGGGTTACCAATTCATGTGTTAATTATATTTTGGCTTATTTTTGTATGTTACAAATTTACTTTTCCGTAGACATTGATCCAACATTGTGTCTGACATCTTGTCATCCGAAGAACATAATTTCATAGTTGACAAGTAACAATAAAATTTGAAAACTTTTCATTTTGCACTATATAATTGATTATACCTATGACATAATCGATTAAGAGCATTAAAAAGCATATGGATCATTTTCCTTTTAGAACTACATTTTCTTCTATATAATGGAGGGGCGCCTCCAAACTTTTTCTCACACCAAAATTCAATTTTAAATGATTCTTCTCTCATTTTAACCTATCTATATTTTATTCTTTCTTTCACTAAAAGTTGCATTAGTGCGTTTGTGAGTGAAAATTTTTTGTGGGATTTTACTTGTATTGGTGTTCATATGTTTTATCACGAGTGTGATTCTCTTGAATTTTCTCTTGTTCGGTTGTTGAGGTTATTCTCGTAAACTTCTATTTGGCTTTCGAGATCAGCTAGTCAAAATATTGTTCTTGAATCGTGAGCTTAGTTTGTGAAAAGCTTTATTTTAGTGTGTGGGATTAATCTTTGTAAAAATCTTTTAGTCAGAATGTAAAAAGTTTCATGGACATAACCTGGTAAAAGCTCAACAAATATTATTTATGGAACTTTCAAAAAGTTTTTTCTTAAGGAGAATATTAGGCCAAGAAATTACTTCTCTCTCTCTCTCTCTCTCTCTCTCTCTCTCTCTCTCTCTCTCTCTCTCTCTCTCTCTCTCTCTCTCTCTCTCTCTCTATATATATATATATATATATATATATATATATATATATATATATATATATATATATATATATATATATATATATATATATATATATATATATATATATATATATATATATATATATATATATATATATATATATATATATATATATATATATATATATATATATATATATATATATATATATATATATATATATATATATATATATATATATATGCTAACACAAATTACACAAATTTTTTGATTTTTTTAAATTAATCTAAGATAATCACGATTTTGAATATCTGAATTTATTTCCTTTGGAGTTATTTGTTCAATATTTTTTTATGTGTTGGTTATTTTTCTTGGTATGACCAGTTAATCTTTTCTCATACTTGCTTGATTTGAGCCATAGGAAAAAAAAAGTTTCATAGCGTTTGGATCAGCCTTATTTTGATTATGAATATTTCAATCATCTTCACTTTGATCTAAGAATCTAGAATTGAAGCAAAAGGCAACTTTTTAAATCATAAATTATTCCACACATAACTTCCTTAAGATGATTTGAAAAATCAAAGAGAACTTTAACTTTTGCCTATTTGTTTATTTGTGATCTTAGAATACAAGCCATAACTTTGAGGTTTATTAAATTAGAAAATAAACTATAAGTAAAAACAACACTTATTAGTATCCGTTTACTACAAATAATTACTACCAAAATTATTAGTTAAAAGAACTACACATTTGTAATCAATGCACCTC